>JAOVVB010185419.1:0-11160 GCA_028570985.1 Heterobranchus longifilis | reverse complement strand
AGATGCATAATTTAGAGAATAAGCTGCATCATTTAGAGAATAAGCTGCATAATTTAGAGAATAAGCTGCATAATTTAGAGAATAAGCTGCATAATTTAGAGAATAAATTAGCAGCCCGCTCTCCTATAAATTAAAAAAAAAAAGTTATCAATTATGTTTCTAGGAGAAACATAATTTCTTTTTTTAATACCTGGATTACGTTTGTTTTTGACGTATTATTAAGTCCACACGGGGAGGAGATCACAAAAACACTTTCATCAGGAGAATGCTGTCTGTGTCTGACGCCAAACAGAAGTCAACCTTGATGTTTTACACACGTAGTCATTGTACATTGTTACGTAACAAACATTCCTATTTTAATCTAACCCATGATCTATTCATAAACTGCTGTTAATTTTAGCAGCTATTTTAGTCTTTAGATGATCGTCACTGTTGTCCTTCATAGTTTTAGTCGACGGAAAGTCATTACATTTTAGTCAAAGTGTTTTCTCTATTCATTTTGTCAGCTATTTTTTTAATTTCGTTTTACAGACGGGTGTCAAATGTCCTTTAGTCTTCAGATTATATTCAACATTTCAGTCCAGTCCAGCCAAAGCCAATAATTCTGTCATTTTAACTTATTTCACATCCGATTTTAATCAGATGTAATGACTTTTCGTCGACTAAACTATGAAGGATAAAAATGACTAAAATGTGACTAAACTTCCAAGCATTTCTTTGGAAAATGAGCCTGGAAAGTCCTTGAAAACTCCTTGAATTTGACGTTTAAGAAGGCGTGAGAACCCTGTCTATTGTCCCAACTGTTTACCCATGTTGTTACATGTTGACATTTATTCCAGGTCTTTGTCAGAACTGGACAGTTTGCGTCTGACCGGAGAGGCCGGAGATAAGATCCGTCAGGTGACGGAGAGGGCCACGCTGTTCCGCATCACCTCCAACGCCATGATCAACGTAAGTGTTTCTGCCTCGGTGTTCATGTGTGATGTGGAAATAAGAGTGAATATGAAAATTACATGGCATGATTATCCTGGCCAAAATAATTGTGATTCACGATATTATTCTGATAATCAACAAAATGTGTTTAAAACTCTTAAAATGGCACTAAAACACACTGGAATCACTTTACCTTACATTTTGCTTTTTTCTCAAAACATTACGACTTTTTTTCTGATAAAATTATGAGGTTTTTTCCTCGAAACATTACACAATTTTTTTCGAAACATTACGACTTTTTTTCTGATAAAATTGTGACTTTTTCTCTTAAAATTCAGACTTTTTTTTTCTCTCATAAAACTGACTTTTTCCTCTTGAAACATTACGACTTTTCTCAAAACATTATGCTGCAGTCAATTCGTGAGGATATTCACGATTATCCTGAAAATGGAAATTCACCACTTTATTGTGAGTGTTTTTTTTTTTATCACGATCCACGATAAAAATCCATTATTGTCCCGTCCCTACACTCCATACTCTGCAGGCCAAATATAAAGTCACTCATATTAACTGGATCTCGGGTTTCAGGGGCTCTAGTTTGACCCTGTCTGATGTTTGGGCCCCCTCAGGCGTGCCGGGACTTCCTGGCTCTGGCTCAGGCGCACAGCAAGCGATGGCAGAAGGCCCTGCAGGCAGAACGGGAGCAGCGGGTCCGGCTGGAGGAGACGTTAGAGCAGCTGGCCAAACAGCACAACCACCTGGAGCGAGCGTTCAGAGGAGCCGCGCAGGCCAACGCCACCACAGACAATAAGAGTAAGACCTGGCCGATCTTCTGTCCCGACATAAGTCGTCTCGATGACGGTATATATCACGGTATAGCATGTTAATTCAAGAAATAAAAACTCCTGCGCAGGGTTCATAATGTTGAATACCAGAGAGTTTCCACTGCAACATAACGGTATTATTGCGATATCTATAGAAAATAAAAAAATAAATAGAATGATGCTATCAAGTCAAATGTATCTTTAACTTTGTTTATTGTGCGCTTTGTCTATTTTGCGGCAAATGAATTACATTCAAAGTAGTGGAGAGAAAGCGTATAAAAAGAATATTCTACTCGTTATTTCGGTCTAATGCTGCGTTCAAGACAACGCGACATCATTGCGTTCACGCAGCGTTCACAACTCGCCACATGTAGCCGTTAAACACCACATGCTGCTATAACACGACACAAACACATATTGCATAATTACACATCAAACTGTCTTAAAACGTCAACAAACACTTATAATATTTTCATTCTGACCATTAACAAGAGCGAAACCAGAGCTGAAAAATGATACCCGAGTTTCCGAGTTAAATTCAGGTTTTTTTAATTTGTTTTATTCGTTTTTTCCCCGATTTCCGAGGTGTCTTGAACGCAGCATGTATACTAGGGTGGGGTGAATGTCATGTTATTTTATTAACCTCTGAGATCAGCACTTTCACACACGCACACACGCCCAGTCAGAAGCATCATGGGACACCTGTAGGTTACAGCTAACGACAGCTCGGATAAAGAGATAAATATTCAGAGAAAACAGTGATTGTTGTTTTGTTTCTTTAGTTGTAGAAAGTCTGTAAAAAGATGCTGCGGTTCTGTGCTGAATTACAAAGCTTCTGAAAGGGAAACAATGGCAGCGCAGCCCTGCCTTGGAAAGCTATGATGACGTGAACAGCAGCAGCAATTTAAAGAAAACCACCAGACCGCAACCTTTACAGGAATTCTAAAAATAGTAAAGAACACTTTGATGACGAGCAGATAGTGACACCAGAGGAACTGCTAAAGAAAGGCACAAAGCAAGAATGTCAATTATTTACGAGGCGCTGGATTATTTACACGATATTATCATATGTGTATTATTTACATGATATTATCATATGTGTATTATTAACACAATATCAATATTTCATTTTTTAACAGGGTTCCTGCAGATTCTTAAAGATAAAGATAAACGTTACTGTCTGTCGCAAAGCAACAGAAATTCTCCTTTGACAGTGACTCAGCATCAAACAAACACTGACACATTTAAAACACATTTAAAACACACACCCACAAGTAACATAGTAACAAACAGTTAAAAATATTTAGAGAAGAAAATGAATATTTAGAGAGAAAAAGTTGTAATATTTTCACACAAAAAAGTCGGAATATTTAAGTCGGAATATTTTCACCAAAAAAAGGATATTTAGAGAGAAAAAGTCGTAATGTTTTCACAAAAAAGTTTGAATATTTAGAGAGAAAAATAATTAGAGAAAAGTTTGAATATTTTCACTAAAAAAATAATATTTAGAGAGAAAATGTTGGAATATTTTCACGAAAAAAGTTTGAATATTTAGAGAGAAAAAGAATATTTAGAGAAAAAGTCGGAATATTTTCAGACATTTTCTTTAGAATATTTAGAGAAAAAGTCACAAAAAAAGTCTGGAAATTTGAGTCTGGAAAAGTCTGGAAATTTTAAATGGAAAATGTGGTTTCATTATGGTTTACTGACTTACATAACCTTTTAGCTCATGTTGTACAGATGTTAGAGATATGAAGCATTTCAAAATAATCTAAGAAATGTCATCACAGTAAGTATAAATACCAGCGTCGGCACTGGCGGACCATTTCTGTCGCAGAGTTCAGAGGGTTAAAAAAAGGTCGATGCTATCTGTAAATCAGTTTTCATCAGAAACGCTGACTGAACTTGTTGTTTTGTTAAGGTGCTGCCGGGCCGGGGAAAGGCGAGGCCAGCGACGAGGACGACGACAACGAGTTCTTCGACGCCATGGAAGAAGCTCCCGAGTTTATCACCGTACCTGCAGACCCCCAGTTCCACAAGTCAGTGCATTCACACATTCACCGTACGCCTTTACCACACACACCCTCACACACTCACACAAGGAAGTACTTTTAATTCCCTCCACACCTTTATTATTCTTAACACATCCCTTGAATGACATGCTGGC
The DNA here is from genome assembly GCA_028570985.1 of Heterobranchus longifilis. Lineage (NCBI taxonomy): Eukaryota > Metazoa > Chordata > Actinopteri > Siluriformes > Clariidae > Heterobranchus > Heterobranchus longifilis. The sequence continues at coordinate 7,236 of JAOVVB010185419.1, read as the reverse complement.
GTGGGATAGTTTCTTTCTTTTATTTGTGAAATCACTAATTGTGTTGTGTCAGTTGAACCAGTTTATTTCCTCATACTGGCTGTTCAGTGTGACCAGTCCACACACTGACGGGAGTTTTGTTTTTTGTTTTTTTTTAATCTCTTTACAGAAGGTCGAGCAGTAACATCAGCGGTTTCAACAGTGAAATGTGTCCCGATGATCAGTCGGTAGGCTTCTCTTCTGGCCTCTTGGATGACTGTTAAAAGACTGTTTTTCAGCTCATTAAAATGTTGTTTGCCATCATTTGTTATTATAAATATGAATCAGGGCTGTGCACGATGAAAGAAATCCTCTCGATTAGTTGATTTCATCGAAAAAACTGAGTTTCCCCACAAAGAATCGTGCAAAAGCACCGCTTTAAAATCTCGTGTTTACCAGAGAATGTGCTCAGGAGTTTCTTGGAAATAAGTATTAAAAAAATGACTCATCAAGTTTTATTGCAAAGCTGCAGCAGGGTGGTAGATTTCTTAATATGACATGTGTGATTGTGCTAAATCAAATCAGAAACATGTTTTAAAAAAAAACTGTACATCTGTTTTAAAAGCTTAAAGGCCATTTTTCAAATGGAAACGCCCACTCAGCCTCAGCAAAAAGCAGCGACGCATAGAGGTTACCACAGTAAGATAATCAATAATACGAATGTTTGGAGCTGTGTAATGTACTGCTGTTGATGCAACATTAGTCCGGATCCAAAAGTCACACAGTAACAACCGATTACGGCAGCAGTCCAGCAACTCTGAGTAAAATGACTGTTTTTGTGAATGGAGTCTGGTGGCTTTGAAGAGAGCGATATAACGGCTTCAGTTTCCCGTCAGAAAAAGGGCTGTTTGACAGCAAAGTAAAGAGGTGAAAATATTCTAAATATAGCGTACACTTAAACTGGTATTAATTATTTCAGTGATCCTTTTTTTTTAGGTGGCTAAAATCTGTTTAGCTGCAGCCCCGTCCACAGCAGTACATATGTCTGAAAACCACCAGACTCCATTGATGAAAACAGTCATTTTAAGTCATCAAAAACCTGGAGTCGCTAAACGTCTGCTGCTCAGTTTATTTAGTTAATAAGTGTTATCGTGTAACCAAAGACTGTATATATTATATAGGGTCGGTAAATTGTAAAGTTACAAGAGGAGCTTTGAAAATTAGTTATAATAAATCATTTTTGTACAGTTTTTTCTTTTTTTTCGGCTAGCACATAGCACACCAATATACTTATCTTGAGATGTTTGGATTTGAATACATAAGGAACACTACTGGGTAGCTACAGAATGATATAAATGATTATTAATTATTTTCCAGAAGCTTTGATGCCGTTTATTGACCGAATGTTCTGCATTTTTAGCTTAATGAGGAGCCTCTAGCGATGAACCAGGAGTTTCCGTCTCAGGAGCTGGTGCCCCTGAAGAAGAGGCGGACACGCATTTCAGACAAACCCAACTACTCTCTCAACCTGTGGAGCATCATGAAGAACTGTATCGGCAAAGAGCTGTCCAAGATTCCCATGCCCGTGAGTATTTTCTTTGGCGACTACTCCCATGTCCATATGACTTACAGGAAGTTTGTTAGTCAGCCCGATCGGTAAAGGCCTCGGGCAGTGTCACCTCCTCTTCTATTCTCTTTTCTTTGTGCGATTGCAAAACAAATTGTCCGTCAGTCTAGCAGACAACAGGTCACATCAGTGCAAAATAGATTTCTGGCACCGACATGCTCCTGTGACGTGCATTCAATCAAATCTGATTCTCGTCATGTCTGTAGTACTGGGTCAACAACATTCTGAAGGAGTCATCCGCCATTAAAACGCTTCTATTCATAGATTTAATGACAGACCAGGTACAAATGAGTTGTTTGTTTATTTGGAAAAGCCTCAGAGTAGATTTCAGTGTTGGATAAGTCACTAGTCATTCTGCATTAAAAGCTACGCCCCAGAGAAATGTAGCACGCTAAGCTACAGAAACATGGCAGAAGTAGGTTAAAGGTGCTGTAAGTGATTTACACTTTAAGTGTTAAATAGCTCTACATTCTGACAGCCATCACTGATACAGAGTGTTTGGTCAGTAATGTGGGACTTCCAGTCCCTCCGCTCTGCAGGGGCATTTCTGGAATCCTCTCTCCTGATTGGATGGGAATGAAGAAAATGACTTTTCTGTTTACTGCAGAGCAGAGGAGCCATGTCACTGACAAAACACTCTATATCAGTGGTGGCTGTCTGAATGTAGACTTATTTAACACTTATTCAAAAAATAAAACATTTAAATATCACTCACAGCACCTTTAACTACATCTGAGCTATTTATGTATTTATTTATCTATCTATTTATCTATTTACCTATTTATTTTTTTATTTATTCATTCATTTATCTATTTATTTATTTATCTATCTATTTATTTATTTATTTATCTATTTATGTATTCATTTATTCATTCATTCATTCATCTATGTATTTAACTATCTATCTATCTATCTATCTATCTATCTATCTATCTATCTATCTATCTAACTATCTATCTATCGATCTAGCTATCTAACTATGTATTTAACTATCTATCTATCTGTCTATCTATCTATCTATCTATTTATCTAACTATGTATTTAACTATGTATTTAACTATCTATCTAACTATGTATTTAACTATCTATCTATCTATCTATCTATCTATCTATCTATCTATCTAACTATGTATTTAACTATCTATCTATCTATCTATCTATCTATCTATCTATCTATCTATGATGCATATCGATACTGAATATTTGAACCAGTTTCAATACTAATTTTCCACACTATTGATGCACGGCAATCAGCTGCTCTTTCTGCTCTCTCTTCTCACAGTTGACACACACACACACACACACACACTTTTCAAGGTATTGTATCGAAGTTAGACATTCCCGTAACACTGCATTTCGATCACAGCATGCCGTAGGAATGCCAGCACGGATAGAAAGTATTGAGCCGGGCAACTTTCCAAAAAAAAAACCACAAAAAAAACGCCCTGTGCAGATTACGCTCGTGACATACGTCACATCAACAACTAAAATGCAGCCAGAAATCTTTGACCCATGTGGTTCATAACTAGGCTACAGCACAACAAAGTAGGAAATAACAACAATAAACACAATGTAAAACAAACCAAAGCAACAAAATCTGCAAGTCCACAACATCCGGCAGACAAAATGGTGTGCGGAGGATGGAACAAAGTATATAAACATTTAGAAAAGTGTGTGAACATTTTATTTAAAATAATCAAACATGTATGTGTGTACCGTATGAGAAATAGAATGTGTTTTGAACATTAAAGCATGTAAACATGTTCTAGTAGAAATCCAAAATACAAGTATGACCCTGAAAATGAGCAGAATATGGGAACTTTAAAACAGTCGCCCCTGTTATTCTCCATGTACAAACCCCACACCTGCAGAAGCTCTGCACACGCCTGCACTTGTGTACATTTATGGCCAATGTCCTCTGTACGCATGGGACGACATGAAAATGTCATGTCACGATTATCCTGGCCAAAATAATTGCGATTCACAATATTATCTCGATAATCAACGAAATATGACACAAATCACAATCAAAAACACACTGGAATCACTTTACCTTATATTTTGCTTTGTTGGGACTTTTTTCTCAAAACATTACAACTTTTTCTGTAAACATTCTGAATTTTTTCTCATAAAATTGTGACTTTTTTTTCTTGAAACAATCTGACTTTAAAAAAAAAAAACATTTTTAATGTGACTTTTTTTATTGAAACATTACAACTTTTTTTCTCATAAAATTCAGAGGTTTTTTTTCTGAAACATTACGACTTTTTTCTCATAAAATTGTGATTTTTTTTTCTTGAAACAATCTGACTTTAAAAAAAAAAAATGCTTTAATGTGACTTTTTTTTCCGAAACATTACGACTTTTTTCTCATAAAATTGTGACTTTTTTCAGGAAAACAAATATTTGTATTGCATCGCATGCACTGCAGTAAACTGCAGTCAGTTTGTGAGGATATTCACGGTATTCTCAATAATGGAAATTTACCACGATCAACTTATTGTGAGTGTTTTTTATCCCGATTAACAATAAAAACGATTATTGTCCCATCCCTAGTCCTGTTTCCAGCCTCGCTGCTCAGATGTACATCAGTGACAAAAAGGGATCCTTACCACGATAGTTTGTTTATATTATGTGTTAATGTTTTTAAATCGGCTCATATATCGTTATCAGAGTTTTAAAAAAACAAAATATCAATATTGACATCAGCCCTTATGCATGCCCTATACTTAAATGTGTATTGTGATAAAAAAATGCATTGTATCATCTTATTTTGTGCAATCTGTTGTTGCTACGAAAGCCTGTGATTCCAAACTAAATGTTATGGACTGCATGCAGACGTTAATTCCTGTCGGATCCTTCTGCCCTCTAGGTAAACTTCAACGAGCCCATATCCATGCTGCAGCGGCTGTCGGAGGACCTCGAGTACCACGAGCTGCTGGACAAGGCCGCCAAGTGCCAGAGTTCGCTGGAGCAGATGTGCTACGTGGCCGCCTTCTCCGTGTCCTCGTACTCCACCACCGTGTACCGCACAGGCAAGCCCTTCAACCCTCTGCTGGGAGAGACGTACGAGCTGGACCGCCGGAGAGAGAGCGGCTACCGCTCCCTCTGCGAGCAGGTGAGAGGAAAAAGAAACGGGCAAAGACAGAGAGGGCTTCCAACGAGGGAGAGAAAGGGTTAGGGTGAAAAACCCCCACTGGCTTAGCACTTTCACAGTATTTTGCTTCTTTTTTTTAAAGGAGACATATCGTGAAAAACTCACTTTTTCAGTGCTTGTGCACATTAGGAAAATTTCATGTCACGAAATGCGAAAATAATTGCGATTCACAATACGAGATGTGATCACAACTCTTAAAACAGCTTTGTTGGGCCTTTTTTCTCAAAACATTAGGACTTTTTTCTCATAAAATTGCAACTTTTTGTATTACAAAATTGCAACTTTTTTCTTGAAACATTACGACTTTTTTTATCAGAAAATTGCGACCTTTTTCTCTCAAAACATTTGATTTATCTTTATTTGTTCAAGAAAACAGCAACATTAATACAAATGTAAATGCACCCAATTATAGCCAAACAGGTTTTTCCTCGAAACACTGCAATGTTTTTCTTGAAACATTACGACTTTTTTCTCGAGACATTATGACTGTTTTTTCTTGAAAGTTGTAATGTTTCTAGAAAAAAGTCGTAATGTTTTGAGAAAAAAAAATGTAATTTTTCCAGAAAAGAAGTTGGAATGTTTACAGAAAACAAGTCACAATATTTTGAGAAAAAAGTTGCAATGTTTCGAAAAAAAAAGCTGTAATGTTTTGAGGAAAAAAGTATAAATGTTTACAGAAGAATGTAATTTTTCAAGAAAAAAGTCACAATATTTAGAGAAAAAAGGTGTAATGTTTCGAGAAAACAGTCGTAATGTTTTGAGAAAAAAGTCGGAATGTTTCGAGAAAAAAGGTGTATTAATCGGCCGACCGATTAATCGCTCTATCCCTTCTCCGTGTCCTCAGCTCCGTAGCGAGATCCGCTGGGAGCCTTCCTTGTGAAAGACCAATAACCAAAAACAGACGACTAAACAGGAGCATTGTCTGGCTGCTTAAAGTAGAGATAGTGAATTGGCTGCGTTTGGAAAGATTGTAATACAGCAGCAGCCTTTATCATTCATCAGCAGCGCTGCGCACCAGTGGGAAACACAGAGCCATGGAACTGCAACTCACAGAATGTGCACTGATAACGATAACTCTCTGTAAAGACAGACTTTCTAATCATCCACCATCTAATATTGTCTTATCGCACACCCCTAGTTTGTCATAATAATACTAACTGTCAAAAACAGAGTTACAAAGTGCTTTGCAATAAAAAAAAAAAGCCATGGTAGACAAACAAACAGAGACTTTAAATGGGATTGGACAAGACGGAGTCCTATTGTAGACGAGCGCTATAATTGGATTGAGATTTACGCAGGAGACAACAGGCTTTTGTCTCTGTCTGTGACACTAAGTGAGTAATAACTATTAGAGAGGCTCCACACCTACAAAGCAGTACCCCTCAAGGAACACATTTCAACCCCTGACGTTGTGGTTTTTTTTTTAAAAAACAAAATGTTTACCTCTCCCTCAGGTGAGTCACCACCCCCCTGCAGCGGCGCATCATGTGATCTCCGATCGTGGCTGGACCCTGAGGCAGGAAATCACTGTTGCCAGCAAATTCCGAGGCAAATACCTCTCCATTATGCCTCTAGGTGAGAGACGGACGCTTCAGGACATATTAAGCATGCCTCTGATGTTGACGTGGGTTGGGTGTGACTTGAAACACTTTGTTGACTTCCTGGTAGAGTGGACAAACCACTGATTAGTGCTCTTGTGAGAGATCATTGTATAAAGCTGGAGGAATGCAGCAGTCACACCTTTGTTTATTGAGAGGTTATGATTTGAAAACTACTGAAAAAACAATGGTTTGTTTTGTCACATCTCGTTCATCTCGTTCCACTGTTGCACTCTCTCTCTCTCTCAGGCACTATTCACGCAATCTTTGAGAAGGGCAACAATCACTACACGTGGAAGAAAGTGACCACCACCGTGCACAACATCATTGTAGGGAAACTATGGATCGATCAGGTGAGGCCCAGTTAAAAGTAAGGTGACACCACAGAAATTAAATTTGGATAGAACGGTCAGCCAGCTGGTTTCGGTGGCCGAGTATGCGACGAAATGCCGATTATTGTTGTTAGTTGTCATGGTGACAACGCACGCCTGTAAAGTGTGTCGCAGACTACACATGGGAACTGATGGCTGTCTGTCTCCTCCCGGTGAATTAACGTTGATTAACTCAACGTAAATTAACGTCTTCCAGCGGCGGGGAGGCGGGGGGACCCGCCGCCGGCTCCCAGCCCGTTGTTCGGATCATTAACTATCGCAGATGTCTGACGGATGTCTCGTTAGCTAACGTTAGCTACCTTGCTAAGGTCCGACAGCCAAATAACTTAGTCAGAAAAATGTCCCGTTGGTTCGACCAAACTAAAGCCCGCTGCTCCGAAAACACACACTCTCCCTGGAGTTTTTTACCTTTTATATATTAGTGTAATTTGATGGCTTTAACCACAGCGTTGTCACACCATAAAAACATCATTATTTTTTCAAAATACACTCAGATATGAAGGG
>JAOVVB010185399.1:0-11161 GCA_028570985.1 Heterobranchus longifilis | reverse complement strand
ACACACACGGACACACACACACACACATGCACACACACGCACGCACGTACACACACACACACACACACACACACACACACACCTCATCTTATAGATGACTTGTGTGAAGTACTTCAGTGAGGGAGTGAAGAGGGCGGGGGAAGGGTCCATCAAATGAAATGAATATGTATTAGATGGGGTTTGAAGTAGTGACTTGCATTCAACCCCGCATTCTCACGGAGCGTCTGTCACTCCGTCACCATCAGGATATAATAAGGCAACTCAGCGATGCTCAGAACCCAGGAGACTTTCACATCTAAGACACCTGTCCGTATGTGCGCCCCACACTCTCTCTTCCAGCCGACTCCGGCTCTTTATTTCTTTGTGCCTCCCTCCCCTCCCAGCTCCTTCTCCTCTGCCTTACCTTCAAACTTTACCACATTTTACCCTCTCTTTATGCACTGTATGGGTTCAGCAGAAAGTTAATAAAATCTCCTCCGTCTCTTCTCTCCAAATATCCCCTCTTGCTATATCTTCCTTCCTTTTTCCTCTCAGTTTCTATAACTCTTGTTCTGTCTGTGGGCGACGTCCTTTATGGCACCACAGTACATTCATCCCGAAGGGCACGGGAGAGACGCTCCTACCGCTGTGTGGGCGTGCATTTGTGTGTGCACATCAAACTCCGTAGGCCCTCCGTAAGTTAATATCGTGGCCAGCAAACCTCTTGCCCTTTGACCTCAGTGTCCCTGCAGACGCACAGTTGAGCAGCCATTCACACAACCACATACATGATGCGTTCCTCTCTTGTAAAGTAGAGACTCCCAGTCTTTCTGCCAAGACACATTAGTGAATTTATTTTCAGACTTAAAGATCTACTTTTCTCCAGCCTCTGAGGCTCAGCTGTCTCCAAAACCACAATGGTTCAGTATGGGAATGGGACAATAATCGATTTTATCTTGAATCGTGATTTAAAAAAAAAAACCTCTCACAATAAGTTGATCGTGGTGAATTTCCATTATCGTGATAATCGTGAATATCCTCACAAATTGACTGCAGTTTACTACAGTGTCCTATCTGTGGTGCAATAAAAATATTTGTTTCTTAAAAACATCCTAATGTTTAGAGAAAAAAACTCACAATTTTATGAGAGAAAAGTTGGGGAAGGATTCCAAATGGGAAAAGAACGCTATGCAAACTAAAATGCAACCCCAGAGTTTTCAAACTAAAACAGGGTCAGCATCACTGTTTTAAGGGCTCAGAACGTTGGACGTAAACGTAGCAGAAGTTATGCATTTGTGTGCCGCCTTAAATGTCAAATGAAAACAGATATCCACTCTGGAAAGTGATCGAAATGAATGAGAAATCACAAAAAGCCACGTTAAATTTTGGCCAACAACTGAGATTGATTACTCTATAGGTAGTACATGATTTTGCTTAGTTTTCCTTTATATTAATTTACTTAATATCCACATTAGAAATATCAACATTCATGTGAATGTATAAAAGTGTGAGCAGTATTCCTGGGAATGTCAAGTCTTTAATATGCAGTTTTACTGTTAGTAGTAACAGAGACTCACTTTACTTATCCGTTAATCTTAATCCTTTAATCTTCATGGGCTCGGTTAAATCTGTATGACATACATTTCTACTACATCACAGCATCAAACTCATGCAAGAATAGACGGAAAATAAACTTTACTGCATGATGCTACATCACAGAACTTATAAAGACTGCAAACATGTAATCTGCTCTCCGTGTGCACACGCAGGTCTTCTGACTGTCACTGCACCTCCTGCTGGTCTGCACAGCTTTTCCTGTAACACGTTTATCAGATAAGATGTCGATCTTTAGCTTTGATGTGCCAACAATGCCTCATTCTGTACGATTGTGAAACGATACGCGTGGCCTGGTTTACAGGTCTGCACACCTTCCTTATCTTACAGCTCCACACTTCATATTTTACGTCTTTGTCTCATGTTGATGGACTTAAACCCAAAACATCCCATAAACCCATTTCTCATAGACTTTCTGCAGTTTAGACCCTGTTTATCTCTGTGTGTGTGTGTGTGTGTGTGTGAATGCTATTTGCTCTAAATTCGCGCTCTTAATCACATATTTTTGGGGCTGTGTATGTGGGGCATGTTGCACTCTGACATTCTCCTGCTATTAAAAAAAAAAAGGGGGTCACCTCCGCTCCACGTCTGAATCATAATGTGACCTTTGTTAAAGGAATTATGGGACACTTTATACGGTGTGATGATGAGCAGAAACAAAAGTCTGGGATTAAGCGGGAAAGAGAGCAACAAACAAGAGAACTCGTTAAAAAAAACACAATGGACCCCACTGTGTGTGTGTGTGTGTGTGTGTGTGTGTGTGTGTCTGTGTGTGTGTGTGTGTGTGTCTGTGTCTGTGTGTGTGTGTGTCTGTGTGTGTGTTATAAATTGCATCCTAGTTCTGACACTGTTTGACAAGTCAGTTGTTCTATAAGGATGCACCGATATTTCGGCCGATATTCACCTTTTTGACTGCAACCGACTGCATATCAGAAAATAAGATGACATTCTGCGATGGCTGATATTTATCTGTTGTGTTGCATCAATTCTGTGCCGCCTAAATGTTGTTTTAAAAGGTTAAAAACACTTTTGAAACAGTGATTTTTCCAAAATAATCATCTTTTTTTCATGTGAAAGAGGGTTATATTAAACGCTGTTTGCATGATTGAATTTGTGTCATTCAAATACAGTGTAATGAAATGACTTTAAAACAGTTCAGTTATTTCATTAATAATGAAGATTTCTTTGTTTCCTTGGCAAAAAGGAGGGAATAAATAACAACAAAAACAAAATAAAACATAAAACCATCGGCACCGGCTATCCGTCAAATTGGCCCAAAATGTCACAATGGCTGCATCTCTAGTCGGCCCGTCACAATAGTTACATTATCGACTTATCAAGGTCAGCAAAAATGGCCGAGGTCATGGCCACGGAGGAATGGTCAAATAATTGTATTGAAGTTCTGAGTCGGGTGCAGCCCTGCTACTACAGACACATTTCAGGCAGTACCATAAAAAAAACATGGCGTCCACAGAAGGAAACATAAATCATACACAGATGAGCAGCAATAGTTGTCAGAGGAGCAGTCGGCAGTGTTTTTCATCTGTCAGCTGCAGACATTGAAAATGACGTCCAAGTGTGTGTTAAATGAGTTGTGACCCGCGGCTGTTTTGCGGCCCGCTGCACGAGCAGTGACTCCGCGAGAGAAAAGGAACAAAAACAGAAAAACAAACGCCAGTGAAAGAGCGAACCTCCCTGCTCATCATCATCATGGCCCCATTCTTCCTCTCTCTATTGCTACTGAATCGCCTCGGTCTCATTACAGATTATGGCCTCCGCGGAGTGACTCTCCCCTTTCTCTCGCCTTTCTCCACACAGTCCCTCTCTTGATTAACATTTTCTGCTAGGCTTCACACCAAAGGCACAACCTGTGCGCTTTAAAGGCAGGGTGAAAAAAAAGCCATCAAGCGCTGGAGTGGAATCAGATAAGGCTATCAGGCAGGAGGCTTTACTGCCCCGGCTTTGTCCCGCTCCTCCGCCCGCCCTCGCTTCCTCCCTCAATCTCTCACTCCACTGCACCTTTTGTCCCCCTGATTCCCTGACGGAGTGCTCCGCACAGCCAGGGACCCCCCGACCTCCTCCTCCACTGCAGAGTGTGTGCGTGTGTGTGTGTGTGTGTGTGTGTGTGTGTGCACGTTGTAGTGCAGACAAGAACAGGGCTGATGTTGAGGTTGAACTTCCTTAAACTTCGTTCAGCACAAACACTCTGCACTCGGCATTATGGGACGATATGAAAATTCAGTGTCGCGATTATCCTGGCCAAAATAATCAGTGTTTTTCTGATGCAGTTCAGTGCTGTAGGTTGGAGAATGTACAAACAGAGCTAGCTAGTTAGCTGCTGCTAACCTTCGCTCAGTTTATCTCTCTGATAACTTCAGGTCCAGTCTATGTCTATATTAAAAAATATAGTTTCAAGCCACCAAGATCTAAAAAGTGTATCGTAAAAATTTGGCTTGAAACTAGATAAAAAGTTAATTTAGAACCATAGACTGTATATAAAGATGGACGGCTTGACAGCTCCCCAAAACAGCCAAAACATCTGGATCGCCGCCTGGTGGCTGGCTGCAGTATAGGTCATAAGTCCCGCCCCCTCCATGTTGGAGGATGGGACATGATGTCAAATACATTTTCCCAAAGATGGTTCCTGTCATTTTATGTAGTTGTTATCATGCTAATGTATGTCCAAGTGTTGTTTTCTGATAAGTTTTGTTTAAATGTATTATTTGATGCTATAAAAGCGGGGTGAAGCATCATGATTGACAGCTGTGATTCACTTGCGAGTGGTCCGACGGGTGTACAGGTGGTTGCAAAATTACAAGATGGCAGCGCCCGTATCCGAGATATTTTAGCATCACTTTTGTACAGTGGGAGGATATGGAGACGTGTCGTCCATTTTTATATGCAGTCTATGTGATGCACCAACAGAGAGTCTTTAACCGGCTCTAAAGCTTTATAGCACTTTAAACTCGTTGTTTTGGTTTCATGGCCCATAACTTCACTGTTATGGTGTACTCTTACTGCAGGAAAAGCTCTGATAAACGCACTGCACACTACCTGCTCAGTACCAGACAGCAGACACACAAAGTTAGCGACTAACTGGTGAACACAATGGAGCATTTAGGAGCTAAAGAGCCAGATATTTCCCTCAGGAGTTGGTGGAGACCAAAATAGAGATAAAATCAGAGTGAATATTTGACAAGAACGGGACACCAAATGAATGCTGTTTCTCCATGTCTGCTGGATGTGTAAATTAGCAACGTTTTTCTCTCACGTTCACTGCACTGCTCCTAAGTGGCTAAAAAAACAGTTAATACGGGTGTCTGATTATTTCATGTCATTCTGATGTGTGCAATATTGTAATAAACAGTGTATCGATACTGAAAAAAACTCGTATTAATATTGTGCTATTGATTTCAGCCATGTCGACAAGCTCTAATTACAAACACTGACACTCACTTATGTTCACAGAACATATGAGCGTGTTGGCGGTCAGTCGGCTGCGATATGTTCAAGTGAAACATTCAGCAGACGTGAGGTGATGCAAAGTGTTTGATCTGTCCGCCACTGACAGCGCTGCGTCTTTGAGGTTGGCTCGGTGTGTCAGTGCCCTCAGAAGAGGAGAGCTCTGGCATATCGGCTGTGAGGAGGCCTGTTGACCTTCGACAGAACAATGCTCATGTTTGTGCGGGCGAGACAGAAAGAGACGGAGGGAGAGAACCAGAGAGTTACTGCTGCAACATAGAAGGAACATACTGAGAGACACACTGTACGCAACAGAGACAATAGCATGATGAGGAGAGCTCTATGCTCCACCTATCAGTTAACAATTAATCAGTGACAGGGATAGAGAAACAAATGAAGTGGCATGATGGCTTAGTGGACAGCACTGTCGCCAGATATCAACACAGGAGAGGCCTGTGTGTGTTGCATGTTCTCCCTCAGTCAGAGAGCACTGCTCGTAGATCTCAGACGTGCAGCTTGTGTCTGGGTGTTGGAGGAAGTTTGCCCTCTTCACAATAAAGGTTGTCACAATGTTTTAAACTTCAATACAATACTAGTACAAAAAAAGACAATACTCGATGTGACAGAAAACACCAATGTCCTTGGCACACAAAATAAGATTATTTTTAATTATTATTTTTTTAACTGGTACTGTGTGCTGGTACAGAAAGTCACTGAACACATAGCAGCACACTTCCCTGTTGTTTCATCGGTGCAGGCTTGGGTTGAAAATCTGATTGTAGATCTGCTTTTTTCTTCAGCTTTGGTACATTCGATACTAACAAATGTGAATATTGCATCATTTTAAACACATGGTATAAAGCATCGATACTTTTGACAACCTTAATAGTAGGACAGAACTCATCAGCTATCGATCTGATTTAGCCTCTGGGGGGAACGGCAAATATTTTGGGGTTTCCAGTGTAGCTAACAGATAGCAAAGACTTCCTCTTCCGTGCGCCAGTCATTGTTTACAGAGACGATGTCTCTATAAACAGAAAAAGCTAAATTGTCATCAGATGATAGCCGATGGGTTCTGAGATTTTATTTTGACCCGTGCATTCCACCTCTTTTTTTGCGCTCCACACGGACTGTTTACCTGTATGCAACCAAAGCCTGCTCAAATGTGATTGGTCAATACTAAATGGAAACCAGAGTGTTTCCCACATCTTGTCCCTTAGCCTACAGATTCTGCATTCATATACAGATATCTGTTTATAGAGATTAGGACAGATTAAATTCAGAGTTCAAACCCAGACAGGTGAAACATGTACTGGACATGAAAGAGCTCAGACCCTCACTTTCATTATAGTGTAGTTCTGACTGAAGGTTTTCTTCCCAAATTTAGAAACTCTGGCTTTCAAATTAAAAGTCCATACCTGCTAATTCTGTGAGGTATTCTATGTATTTCTGTGTACCTGTGTGTGTTTTGGATTTGTGTTTCTCCATACTATATGTCTCGTATTGCTGCAAGCTAACCATCTCAAGAGTATTACCATGAGTTGCGTGTGAGGCAGGCTACTCAGCCTGTCCGCAGCCAGCCGGTAAACCTGCTCTGAAACTGTATACCTGTGCTGAAAAGAGGAGTCGCCATTTCAGCGCTGTCTGTTTGGATCAGTGTTCCCTGTGGCGCTATGCCCTCTTTGAGAGCTCCTCTGTTGGGGATCTATTCCTTGGCCCCCTGACTCTTTCCCTCTGTTGACACAATGGGCCCTTTGTACCTACATATACTGCTGTGGGACCTTGCTTCGTATTTTCGGCAATTATACACGATCCCACTCCAGCCATGCCTCTTGTTGCCGCTTCACTGGAGAGAAATGCAATCGAATCATGGAGAAATGCAGTGAAACGGGGATCTGGGAAGAGGCTTGCAGGAATTAGATTGTGGTGCTGATAAGTTCCATATAGAGCGAGTAAACATGTTCTTATCTTGTTATCCAGCTTGCACATTAACACATGGTGTGTGGAGGAGGTGGAGGAGGGCTTAAAAGGATGAATCAAATCCTAATCATTCTGTTTGGCTTTTCCCACTCTCTGCTCTTTGTCTCTATTTCGGTTTCTCATCGTGCAGAGAACCCCGGCGCACACGCAAGAACAATGGCGAGGTCAGAAGCGCAAGCCATTTCCCTACACCTGCTGAATGCTCCAGAAATGGGTGCACGGTGATTACGTGCCCTAATGTGTGGCGTTTAAAGAGCGGTTTCCTGCTGCAGTGTTAAATGACGGTGCCCTCTGTGAAGTATTAATGATGTGGATGGATGAATCAGGTCGGCACAAACCTGTTGACGGCAGCCGCGGCGCTCTCTTAAAGCTGCACCCAGACATCAGGCTTAACCGCTTGGTAAATTGGACATGCTTGTTGGCTGTAGCTCCAATTTATGTGCACTCTCTATTGCAGTTAGTCCATCTTCATTATTGAAATGGCCTCTCGTCAGGTCTTGACAGAGTGGTGGAGATGGTAAAGGGAGGGAGAGGGGGGAGCATACAGGAGAATCATGAATAATGTGGAAAATAAACACATTTGAGGCATTCGGAGCTGGCTGGCAGGAGGGGTGTTGGGAGTCTTGTGAAATGCCCGGCTTTCGTTTCTCTCGCTCTTCATGTGATTGTATGTGCAGCCTCTGCCAGTGGATGCTGATGCTGTGGATCCTCAGCCTTAGGGCTTTGTCTAACACACACATGCAATTGGGCATAAACACACACACACATACATGCAGAGACCCCGCTACACATCCACAAGCAGCTCTAGGGGCTGAGCTCTGGCAGGACCTCTGTAGCCTGACCAGCATCCCAGCTGTGTGTTGTGTCACCGCCCAGTCGCCAGAATAAAATGTTGGCATTGTACGTTTATGTAAACCATGGATGTGTTACATTTGTACGTTTCATCCGTATTATATCAACATTTATAAAGTGACGTAGTTCAGATCACATGTATATGAAACTGTATATAAAGATGGACGATGCGTCTCCACTCCCTACTTCATGACATTTCACCCCATTTTAATAGCATCAAATAACTAATTAAAACAAAACGTATCCGAAAAATGAACAAACATCAGCGTGACAAGAACTACCTAAAATGACAGAAACCATCTTTGGGAAAAATGTATTGGACGTGTACTTTGAGTTTTTAGTTTTGGCCCACGTCTCATCCATTAACATGGAGGGGGCGGGGTTTATGACCTATACTGCAGCCAGCCACCAGGGGGCGCTCAAGATGTTTTGGCTTCATTTTTGTGGAGCTTTCAAGTCGTCCATCGTTATATAGTCTATGATCGGACAAACAAATTATGTCAACTTAACCGTTGATTTTTGTTATTTACATTGATTACTATGTAATTTACTTAACAAACATCCTTATTTTAACCCAAACCACAATGTTTTTTCCTAAACTTAGCCACCTAGTTTTGTTTGAATTCACACAAAACGTCAAGGGGTCCTGAAAGCGTAGTGATGTGCTCCTTATACACTTTCCCACGAGATCGTGTTGATATCCACTGCATATGAAACGTACGAATGTAACATATCGGTACAATGCCACCATTTATTCTGCCGATAGGGTTGTGTGTCACCGTCACTCTGGAGACACACTGCTAACAGTGCAGCCTATTTCTAATATATGCTGCTGTGCCTTCACTTTTTCTGAGTCTGAGGATTGTTGCATTGATAAGTCCGGGCTTAGCTCATCTGGGTCAGCCGGTTCAGGAGGGGATATCCAATTCCAATTCATGCTTTGTCAAAGGGGATGCATCTCTTGCCAGATGTAGAATTTCAATTTCTCCGTGTACCGAGTTGATACAAGATGACCTCAAAAACATCTCTTAGCTCTGTAAATGCCACGTGCACTTAAGCCTCGGCTTTAGGAGTAATAGCGCCTCTCTGTGAAGTGAAGAACGGGTTCTGGCTGGGTCTACCTACAGGGTCCTTGTACCTGCTGCACACATGAGCAGATGTGATGGCTCACGAGGTAATTACCCACTGAGCCGGTGTGTATGCAACTGTACGCTGAAGCAGGGGTTCCCTTCAGGTAGCTCTCCCCCCGCTCAGGTCAGTGAACAGCTAATGACATTTAGAAGCAATAGGATGAAAGAGATGACAGTTGTTTGGAGTCAGCCGCACACTACCTTTGTCTTATTGTCTGCCGTCTGTCTTAATCTCCCAGCCACTGTTTTCACACCACAAGGAGATCATGTTATTAGATCCCCTCCCCTGGCTCATTTGTCATCCTGCAGCACCACTCCTCCGGAGAAGGACTGCAGGAGCTGAAAAAAAAAGAAAACAATATAAACAGGCAGGAGGCCGCAACATCAAATGTTCATCATTTACTGGCCCAGAGTCTCTTGTATCATCATTATTCTTTCAGGAATCACACAAGGTTAATATGCTTTTTTCTTCTCTGCGCCACCCCACCCAATTTCAGGAGGCTGACAAACTTTCACCCTCTCTCTACCTTAACGTATTGTTTTGTATTACATTGTACACAGTGCACTGCATCCTGCACTCAATCATCCCCACCCCCACTCTCGCCATCACTTGCTACGGTAAAAAGTATTGTCAGTGTTCACAGTTTGCTGTCGCCGCCTCAGTCACATCTCTTTAATCTGTCCTCTCTGAGCCGGGTTGGTTTTTTCGTGACGCCGAGGCACGTGGAAGGGAGGGAGTCAGCTAATTACAATAAACAAATATGCTCAGAGCCGCCTATGTAAGGTTCGCATAGGTTAACGAGTCTGCTATAAATGTTAAATGAAGCTTAAAATAGGATAGTATGGCATACAGTTGCCATAGTGATCTCAGCTGTGACTCTTCGTGTACTTTCTTGGTTGGTAAAGTTTAGATTAATCTCAGACACGAATCTGTGATATGGAGAAGAAATGAGTGATTGTTTGGTGCCCCAAAGGGCCTCTTTGATGTCTCTATCATGTTTGAAGCCTTTTCTTCAATTACCGCAACTTCATGTTTGTCAGTCTTTGTTGTAATGAAATCCAAATGTGTGCTGCTGTTAATGTTATTCTGCATTAGACACATGGCAGTCACCCTTTAACGATCCCTTTCTCTTTCTGTTTCTTCCCGTCTCCTCTGTTTCTCTCTGGCTCTCTCTTCCAACAGGTGGGACAGTCAAAATGATGCGTAGGAGGTGAAGCGTTGAGCCGTATTGATGGATGTGTTAACAGACAGCAGTCTCACATTGATCGTGAAGACTTCAGAACCAGAGAATGCAAATGTAGTGGAGAGCGCTGCAGGTGAAAACTATTCACTTTTTTCATCGATTCATAGCTCGTTAACATAATGTCCAACTTCTTTTTAAATTAGAAATGTCTAAAAAAAATTTATAATATATAATTTTGCCTTTTCTTTGAAAATTTGCTTATAGGACATTTAGAGATACTTGGTTGTTGACCGAAGAGAAGAATTTCAAGCATTTGTTAGAATAAATGAAAGAGTAATGACAACAGTTTCTCTCGCAACAGCTTAAAAACTTTGAAAAGACAATTAGTGTTAGCACATACCATTTGAATTAGATTTTCGCCCTCAGTTGTAAGCTCTTTGACAAGATATGGGGGAGGTGAAACACACCCTGTCTTTTTTAAATGAAAAGTGGAAAAGACACATTAAATGAAGCTTGTTAAGCTATTGTTAATCCTCTCTCCCGATGCTTCCACAACTCAGAAATATGACGTCTACCTTTTCTCATAAAAAGGTGCAAATGTGAAAGAGGGTGCAGCCATTAATTCTTTCACACTCGTTCAAAGTCATTAGCATAGGCAAAAATGTGTGTGTGTGTGTGTGTGTGTGTGTGTGTGTTCAGATTTATTTAGTTTTTATTTTAGGTTGTATCTGTTGCCTCTCTGTGAACCATGCATCACAATGATACACTTAATTTAAGTTTAAGGTGAGAGACACTACAGGCAAAAACATTGTTTCTGCATGCACTGGTCAAATTTAAGATGTTGTGCTTGTTTTGTTGTGTGTGTTTTGCTTCCATAATGTGTCTTCTTTCAGACTAGTGGAAAGAAAACATCCAAAATACACATTTAGGTGTTTATTTTACTACACTTTGTCTATTTGT
>JAOVVB010185388.1:0-10050 GCA_028570985.1 Heterobranchus longifilis | reverse complement strand
CATGCAGACAGCAGAATGTATTCAATTTCTATTCCTGAACATTTTATTTTTCCCTCAAATTCACAGACTTTCAAGGATTTCCAGGACCCGTGGGGACCATGGTAATGGTTTCTGAAGCATTATATCATAAAACATTATAGATGTGACTTATAATGAATTATAAGTTAAAGTGTCTTATGATGCTCGTAGTTATAAACTAGAGGTTGACTGATGGGGCTTATAACACATTATGACCAACAATCAACTGTAGTAAAGACTCATAGTATGCTATAATAGTACATGCAGTATCATAAATTATCATTGTATGTGTTAAGTACATATTGATGCATCTGTAATAATATAATGAGTCAGATCTATAATGTTTTAGAACTGTTCATATAGTGCGTCAGAAACCATCATGTGTGTTTATGAGTGCAGTGTAATTCACTATGAATGGCCTCATAATGCACTATAGATGTGGTCTTTGTAGAAAGTGCTACAAAATATTCTATTTTCAGCTACAGTGTGTAACCATTACCATTAGAAAGTGTGATAACTCACTTAGACAAGGAGTTGAGCTGCTCCTGGATCAGGCCTTTTATCTCGCCTTTCTCATTGTAGTCTCTGAAACAGAGGGATCAAACTCAGTCAAATGGCTCCTCGCAGGGCTCCCTAAAATAAAACCTGACCTGATAATAAAAGCTGAGAATCTGCTTTTTTAAGAAGTCGATCTGTGGTGTCAGCCAATAACGGAGGTCTGGGTCAGGTAGCACCCTGCGAGCGCCGCTATTATAACTGCCTGACTTATGATAAGGCAGGCGCGTGTGTGTTTAACGGCAGAAAGAAGCGTCGCACTGAGGACTCAGTTAAATGGGGGATAATTACATCAGGCTACAGTTAAACACAGATGTAAACAAAAATAAAACTCCTCTCTGAGGGCGGACTCTATCGGCTCCCATGTTTACTTGTTTACAAAGACGAGCGTACGCTGGCAAACCGATAATTTTTTTTAATGAAGGTAATAAACTGAATGCTTGAGTGGTTAGCAGATGGTGTGGTGGCAAAGCAAGTCTTCTAAAGAAAGATTCAGTCTTTAAAATCTCATTACTTACAAATAAGTTTCTCTTTCATATATTACTAAACACAACGACCTTTGACCTTTACACCATTCCTGCTCACAACTACTTCTACTTTGTAGCTAAAAACTGAACTAACATCTGCCTCAAATCCAAAGTGAAACTGTATTAAAAAGAGATGGCATTATCAAGTTCTGACCAAGATCTCAATTCAAGAGATTCATGTTTCTGGTGAAACGGAGACTAATCAGCTTGAAAATAGGTCTACATTAAACCTTTGGCTTTTATTGTAGGTTATTGCCTTTGTCCTAATATTCATTATCATTAAACGCAATAAAACACACACATCGCATCTGGCTGTAAAGGGGGAAGCGCACAAACGTTGCACATTATCTTAAAGGGATTCACTCATGTGTTGCATCTGGTCTTAATGGGTTAAAACCAATATAGTCATCTTTAAACTAGAATTACAGCCTTGCGGTTGTATGCCTCCACCAACCAGTTTACAACCATTTCTGTCCAGACTCATAATATATATATGTAATGAAGACTTTGAGGGAATTTAATGAAGGGTATTAAGTGTATTTTTTGGCGGAACGTGGATGCTTCACACACATGTTGAAGCCGGCAGTGCAGAAGATCTAAACAATCACCAGTTTCAAGATTACTGTCACAAGTCACTATCCGACCAAATGTCTCCCCTTCTGTTCCTGAGTTATGGCGTTGAATAATGGACAGAAAAGCGTTGTTTGCAGAACATTATGATGTCATAGTGAAGTTGACCTTTGCCCTTTTGGGTATAAAATGTCATCGCTTCATCATTTTATCTTATTTGTTCGAAACTTTGTCATAATAAGCGTAGGAATTCTTTAGTTATGGCCAAAACAAATGATGTGTTATGTGAGGTCACAGTGACCTTGACCTTTGACCTTTAATCACCAAAATCTAAACACTTCATCCTTGAGTCCAAGTGGATGTGTGGTCCAAATTTGAATAAAATCCCTCAGGGCGTTCTTGAGATATGGGACGTAAGTTGATGCTGAGGCATAATAAAATACATTTGGCAGCTAAAAACGTCTTCATATTCACTGATTGAATTTTGAATGACTCTCAGTACTGCATGTGGTGAGAGGAGGTCAGTCTCTAACTGTTGTCGCAGGTAAGTTTAAGAGAAGATTGACAGCCTGAATTCATCTGAAGTTCAACAATGTACAAGTTCAAATGCAGTTTAACATAAAGCAGCTCTTCTCACTGATGCGTGCTGTGCAGATATCAATAACTGAAACTACTGGCCTCTATCAATGTGCTGCTCTGCTTCTTGCTCAACAGCTTGCTTTAGGGATACACGTAGGTGCCAGTATTTGTTTTATTTTTTTATTTTACAGCTGGTGAACTCAATGCAAGTCGCTACAATAAACTAAAGATTGGATTTGGTTCAGACTTTATATAGCTGTTACAAATAATTAAAAAACACATTGGTCAGCCATGATATTGATTTGGCTCAGGGCATGTCGAGCAGTAAAAAGTTTGCCCACACAAAGTGCTCTTTAGAAAAGATCTTGACTTGACTTGGAGTTTTGACTTCGGTCTTTTCAGTGTGCTCTTGCATATTCACTTTTCATGTGAGTTTTTTCTGCGAGTTCTTGGGTTCATCCCACAGTCCGAAGACATGCAGGTCAGGAGAAGTTGAAAACTTAAAGACCTGCTGCAGCCACATTTTAAAGTATAGAAAAAAATACTCCGTTATGATCAATCTGTTGTTTAACATAGTTTTCCCATGAAAAAAAGAAAAGAAAAAACTCTGAAAAGGGGCTGGAAGCACATCTACTCTTCTCCCTCATTAACAAATTCTGGATCTGGTCTCAAGCCTGGCTCACCACGAGGCTGCCCCAGCCACAAGACTTGATTGGTTCTTTAGACATATGATGTCATAAAACCTGGCTGTCTGAATCCGGATTTTTGGCACACTGCAGTTTCAAGGCAGAAATTCTCAGCCATGTTGTTAACAGCTCATTTCCCTCATGATACGTCGCGCAACACATAAAAAACACCACATAGAAATGTTAACATGGTTAAAAACTTGATTTTCACGAGAGGCTCTTCAACTTTGACCACAGGTGTGGATGTACGATATCTGCGTGAACCTGAGTAACACTCCTGACATCGTAAGAGGGAATGATTTTAGAGTGGGCACATTTACGGTGACCTAGGTGACTCAGAGTGGACACTTACACTTGAGTGATGTCCATGGTGAAGGTTCCTGACCAGGGCTGCAGCAGGAGGAACGCCTTGAGAGTCAGGGCAGCTCGGGGCACCAGCAGGTAAGGACACCACACTGGATCTGAACACACATCAGAGAGAACACAGTATCAGCCCACGTCATCCCGAGTCGAATTACAACATGTGTCATTATGTACTGCAATGTGTCATCGGGTAGATATTTAAAAAGCATATCATTTCTTAAAGGGGATCTATTACGCTCATTTTCAGCTTAATACTTTGGAAAAAATATTTTCCTCAAACTCTCTGTCTGGATACCTGTATTTACCCTCTATCTGAAATGCACCATGTTAACCATTTGTCTCTTTAAGCCCCCCCTCCTCAAAAAGGCCAGGCTGTTCTGATTGGTCAGTATTTCTGGGTCTTCTGCATCTGTGCTCTCTCTGCACCGTCATTGCAGCCGAGGAAATGACTTTCTCCCCTGAAAAATCACCAATAAAAGCTTCTAAACCAACCAAATGTTCCAGCAGGAATCTGATGCAAAATCGAGAAGAAATTAACAACATCGGCAACCAAGATTACAACTTTCCCTGACGTTAGCATGTAGCTACATGTAGCAGTGTATGTAATGTAAACGCTGCAGTAACGTGCCTAACGAGTTGATTGTAGCCGAGAGGAGAAGAAACTGTTGGAAACAGAGTATTCAGAACAGTCTGAAATCTGAGGGTTTTTGCTCACAGGGATTACTTTTACATACGTTTACCTCATTATTTCTAAACGTTTTATTATGAACATCTGACATTGTGACATTACATAGGCCGATACAACAGAAAATAAGGAAAAGCATAATAGGTCCCCTTTAACTTTCTCTACTTTGGTTGGATCCCAGATGCAATAATCATCATTGTTTCATTTTTCAGCAGCGGCAGCAGTCGTCACAGGACAGATGGAGGTTATTCCTCCAGAAATACAAACTGCAGATGCTCGTTATGACCTTTGATCAACCGAGACGACAAAAGCTGAACTCCGGACAAACAGCAGCACTGTAAGTAATTCATCCAGGAAATTATAGGACCTGGTTGTTGCCTTTAAGCTTATTTCTCCACTGCAGAAAATCTGTCGACATATAAAGTGAAACTTTGCAGATTTTCAACCGGCTTGTGTCATCCGGCGAGCTGCTGCCAGTGCCGGGGAGCTCCGGACGCTGGCGGCACGGAGGGAGGCTGGGCGCCGCTCATCTGCACGGACTGCAGCGACACAGAGCCGGGAGAAAATCTGCAGTTTCCCTTTAAATCCTAAAATCTCATTTTCTCAAAATAAGTGAACAAAATCGGTCAGCACAATATGAATATTTGTAACTGTTTAAAAAAGAAATAAACTTGTAGATTTTGTAGTTAGTATAATGAGAATACAGCATGTCACCGCACTAGAATCGAGGACATATTTACTTGATTTGCTTTGGAAAAAGGTTGGATTATTCTCACTGTGCTGGCAGAATGTTTCACTTGTTTTAAGAAAACCAAACCAAAGACTTAAAGACAATTACAGACAAACACCTATTGTCAACGAATCCCATTAAAATAACAAAACATACAATGAATTTCTTCTACTTAATAATATATCTATAAAGTCTGATATCTAATTCCTCTGTGCCGTAGAGCTCCATTATCCAAAAACAATTAAAAGCACATCAATAAACAACACTGTTGCACTGGCCACGGACAGCCTGCTGCTGTAAATACTCACTAGAGCACCAAATGTGTATTAATTAATAGCCTTTTTTTCAAAATTGAAACCATATATTTGGGACCTGTTTTTAAAGATTTAATGTCCTCAGTAACTAATAGGCTTAAGACACTTAACGCCAGCCTTATTACTTAAACCTTCTTTCTGCACCACAATAAAAACAATAGTTAGAGATAAATTAGTCTGGTGTAACCAGACCTCCACAGCGCTGGAGGAAGGCTTGTCTTTATAATACAGCGACGGAGCATCTGCAAAGTGATGTCGGGAGGGAACATTTGTTGGAACATTTACACGAAAATGTTGTAAACAAATTCTTTGTAGATCTTTACAATCGTTCACTGAAAGAACAGAGCAAAACTGCCTTATTGCACCATCCAGATCTTCAAAACGTGTTATTGTCAGCGTGTAGTTTGATAACTCGGAGGTCGTTCTTGTTGTTTCCCGGAGCGACGGGACTTTGAGAACAGGAACACGAAGGGGAGGGACTTCCTGTCCACACAGGAAGTGAGGCTTTATCCAGGCACTGTTCACCTGGTAAGTCAAACGACCCAAAATGACTACAAAGAGACGCACAATGACTACAGAGATGCACCACCACCACAAAAAGATGCAGGACGACTAAAAATAGATGCAAAACAATCACAGTGATACAAAACGACTAAAAATAGATGCAAAATGACCACAAAAACATGCAAAAATACTAAAAATATATGCAAAACAATCACAGAGATACAAAATGACTAAAATAGATGCAAAATTACCATGATGAGACGACTAAACGACTTCAAATGTTCTTATGCAGACAGGGTGGGGGCTCTTACATGTCTGTGCCCAGGGGCCCATTGTCTCATAATCTGTCCATACTGTGACCTCATCTGCTGAGAAACCTACGCTGCGATCCATCTACCGGGTCCTCACTGGCCAGTACGATCCTTTGGGCTATCTGCTCTCTTACACAACCAGAGGCAAAGTGATCGTCAAAGATCTGTGGCGAGCCAAAAGCAATTGGGATGACCCAATCGAACCATTAATCAACGTAACTATGTTAGTACATAACCATGTCACAGACATAACTACGTAATGTACTTACAAATGTCTTTAACAAAAAATATACTCATTTGGATCCAAACTGTGATCTTTTCCTAAACCTAAGTAGTTTTGTTTCACATTAACCACGTGTTTAATACCGCAACCCTTTCACAACAATAGAACGGTCATATATGTTGTTTTGGGAGTAGTTGGCAAACGGCCTAGTCTGTCGTTTAGGTATGAGGACGTGCTGTTTTCAACACTCTTTTTACTCCGTTTCTGTGTTTCTTTACTGTCTAAACTGTGAGAGGATCTAATGTTGGGAAAAAACACAAACATAGAATCAAATGGTAACAAGCTGAAGTAGTTATGATTCATCCTTGCCGAGACATCTGGATCAAGGCAACAGATGGGATGGCGGGTGGGGACACAGACCCCTGGACCAAAGCCTGCTGTCAGGTCCTCACGCAGGCGAGGGAAGTCACATTTAGCCCCAGGTCCTGCGGACTGATGTGGTCCCCTCTGCGCTCTATTATCTCCCGTATAGTCGGTAATACACTGTTTTAGAGGCACAGTAATTTCATACAACTGGGGAAAACAAATGAGACGGGACTGAGTGGGTGTCACAATACAAGGGAGAGACAGATACGGCGTTTAACATGTCGGTTTGACACTGTGCATTAACAAGTCATTTAGTCTCAAAGAAACGTTCTTGATATAATAAGAGACAAGTCATTGCCAATGAAATGACATAATGCTATGCTTGTTTCCAAAGCACGTTCACTTATTTCAAGAATTTTCAAGCAAAACATGTCAAAGCAAGAGAGATTAAGGCATCCAACAGAATCACTATGGCGCTGATTCAAGGGAACTGACTTATATTGGCAACAAATGATATCTCACCCCATTTGCACTTCCTAAAAGGATAATGCCTTGTTGTTGTTGTTTTAAGAAGAATAAGATGAGAAGACTGGGACCTTGATGGCTACTTTGTGCTGTAAAAGCGCTCACACTCCAACAACGCATAGACCCGAGCAGACGGAGTGCAGAGACTGTCATGCAAACCTCAATCCCAGACCTCGGCTGATACTTGGCCTTAAGCTTCATACCATCATAAAAGAAGGAGAGGACAGAATGAGAAAACAGAAAAGTTATCAAACACAAGCCAGGACCAGGCTGATGTCTAGACACGCACATTTCAGATCTTAAATATTCCATACTCAACACTGACCCGTGGGCCCCATTCATGTCCCAATACCAGCAGCAGTCCTGGTCCCAGTATTTTATCACTCTTGCCAAGAGAAACTCGGCGTATGACAGGTGATAATGAACAGGCAAGTCTTTTACAGGGCTGATAGATAGACAGCCATTCACATTGACAATTGCCCCTATTCACTTAGAGTTTTCAGTTAAGCTAACCTGCTTGTCTTTGGATTGTGGGGTATACCAGAAGAACCTCCTTCTTCTTGGGAAGAAATTTCAGCAATTGCCCAGAAACTACATTCAAGTAACAAAGCCATCTTGCAACCGCAAGAACTCTTGACAGTCTGGACCACAGGAGGAAGAAGTGTGACGCCAAACATTGGACTTCCCGCTACCTGCCGACAGTCAATGCTGGTTTCTTTCAGCTATGACCAGGATGTTTCTCTAACTCCAAGCAAGTAATTTTCTGTCTGAACCTAACAAAACCATAACCATAGTGGTGTCAGATCAAAAAGAAAAATTGTATTTTATACCTGAGGGCGATTACAGATTATGTATCTTGTCATTACTACGCTGATCTCATACATGGCCTCTCCAATTGACGGAAATATATTATAATGGTTGGGAAAACAGGGGTCATATTTGCAAGTCGCACTGGTGCTCCATATTATAAAATGTAGTCACACTGTCCACAAAAATGGTTGCAAAATGCGACTAAATGGTCACAGTCTGAAGCCCTGTTCTACGATTATGTTCAACTGTCTTTGCTGTCTACAAGTCACCACCAACATCAACTTTACAATAGAGTTACCAAAAGCAACACTATATGTGACTAAGCCATGTGCAGAGAATTGTTAAATAGAGTCAGGTTCAACTCAATCTCGGAACCCATCGCCTATCGGTCTGGCGATGATTTAGCTTCTGGAGCCAATATTTCCAGAGTTCCAGTGTAGCCAGCGGATATCCGGGCCAAGACTTCCTCTTGCATGCACTGGTCATTGTTTACAGTCCGATTAGCAATTTGAGACGCTAGAATGGAGTTGAGAGATGACAAATTATGACAAAAGTAGAGCAGACTGCAAACACGGTTCAAAAGCTTAAAAACTAAACTGTCTACTAAAGTGTGGCTGTAATTCAGTCAAAAGGATTCCAACAGCCGTGCAACAGTCTGCATTAAAAGACACAGTGAAAGTTAGCTTACCGGCACTAACAGTTTTCCAAACTCCACGGCCACTGCTGGAGTTGGGGATGTCAGAGAAACAATAGAACTGTGTCGGTGTGGAAACATGTCTTCCCTGTGAGTTTTGTAAACAAAAAACGGACAGCGTGTCCACTTCATGATGCTTTCAAGTGCAGCTCGGAAAGTCATGCTGCATTTAGGTGGACTCCTGAATGAAATCTGAGTAACACAAGCTGTTGTTGTACAGTTCCCTTCTGCCATCAGTTTGTTCCCAATTGACTGTTGAAATAAGTTATTACATTTTAAATATATTTAAATGTGACCATGTAGTCTTGGTGTGGTACATAATATGGCAGTTATCTTTTTAAAGAATTGTTTCAGGCACCATCAACTGCGCTGAAAAACAATACACAACATACCACAGTGAAAGCTATTGAATCCAGACCCCCCCAGCGTGGACACAGTGCTGTGGAGATAGGTCTGGCTATGCGAGACTAGTGCATCCCTCATAAATATTGAATAACACCAGACTTATCTTACCTTAAAGGTTAGAGAAAGATTGTGATTTGAGTTAAAAATAAATGCTTGGCAAAGGTTAGTGACCAATCGTAGTCATGGTTAAAATAAGTTGATAGTAGGACAGGAACTGTAAGCAGCAGATCAGTCTGCACAACAGTCCTTTAGAAAACTCGTCCTTAGAGCCCTTTACTGTGTGCTGTATTTTCTACTTTACTGTGCATCCACTCATTCCATCTCCCTCCGTGTTGTTGTCCCGTCAGTCTGCCCTTCTCTTCCCCGGGCTCCTCAGTATCTGTATACAACTGTGCAAACAGCAGTGCTGAAGCTCACTAATAACAGTCAGGGTGCAAACAGCCAGAGGGGGTGAAAAGCTAATACAAAGAGCTGGATGCTGGGTAAAACAATGCCTGGAAGCATCTGGCTGCTCTGTAGCCGCTGCCAAATGTTCCCAGAGATAGGCTCAGATAGTTAAAGTTAAATTACTGCCACAGCCACCCAAGGGCTCCACCCCTGTGTTGTGTTGTCAAGTACAACACTTGCAATATTGCTCTTTTTATTTGTCTCGTAGGATGTGAGAATCCCAGAAGTGCTGTATTGTCTGTTGTGCCATTTGCCTCATCATCAGAATGTGGGCAGTGGTAAAAGAGGGGTTCATAGTGATTAACTGCAGTATTGATTTTACAGGGCCCTTCAGCCATATATACTGAGATCTATCTCTGTAACACCAGCGTGTCCTCTTTAAGTTTGCTGGCAAGCAAGTGCTCACAAACCTTTGGTTTCTATATCGTCAAGTTCTCTCATTAAATACCTGTGTTTGTAGAGTGCAGGGTTAATGAATCTCTTATGCCAAATACTGTCCTCATAGCCAAAGACTTTTTCCCCACTATGAATTTCCATTTCAATTTTCTTTTGATTGAGTATAGACAGATGGGGAGTGCTTGGACAATGTAACAATGCTAGAGGTTTTTAAAGGCCCCACATGCTCATTTTTTAGGTTCATATTTTTAACAATGAATCACTAATCTCAGAAAAATAACATTTTATTTACAAGATAGTGCACACTGTATTCACAATAACATAGACAACATATAGCAAAGA
>JAOVVB010185377.1:0-11161 GCA_028570985.1 Heterobranchus longifilis | reverse complement strand
GCATGTAAACATGTTCTAGTAGAAACCCAAAATACAAGTATGAACCTGAAAATGAGCAGAATATGGGACCTTTAATCTCCTGTCGTGAGGTTCAGTCAACACTAATCGCCTCGTGACTAGAATAAGCCGGCACGGTTGCAATTCTGCGAGTGTGTGTAGTGCGCACCTGTTTCTGTGTGTTAATGGGTGTGTGTACAATGATGTGTCCTTCCTAGGCTGAGCCTGTGATCCTGGACCTGCGGGACTTGTTCCAGCTCATCTATGAAATAAAGCAGAGAGAGGAGATGGAGAAGAAGGCCCAGAAAGACAAGCAGTGTGAGCAGGCGGTCTACCAGGTACACTTCCCAACTCCGCTACCTGTTTTTCTCCCGTTTTTAACGTCACCGTAATCATCTGCCATAAATATGATGAGATTCTTGACAGACAAGTCAAGTAAGAGACTTGAAAAAAACATCAAAGCAAGTTAAATGACATACAGAGCACCCACTTTCAGGTTTCATCAGTGGCACCATCTGCCCCATTGTGCTTATTTCACCTTCCTCTGTGCTGTCTTCTCTGCATCTCCCGTTTAATTTCTCTTTATCTCCCTGTCTGTCTCTCTCTGTCTCTGATGATTGCCAAATGATTATCTGAATGCTGGGAAGCTGCTATGTCTTGCTGTGCTTTCCGCCTACTCTTTCTACTCCACCGGCTTAACTCTCCGCCTCTTCCCCTCTCTTCTGTCTTCTCCCCTCTGCTCCTCTCTCCCCGCCGTGTGATCTCTCCCTCAATTTCCTGCCGTCGCTCATCTGCAGACAATACTGGAGGAGGATCTGGAGGACCCGGTCTACCAGGTAACTTCCTGACCAATCACACTGCTGCTGTCACCTGCTTGCTCCTCTCTGTGTTGCACTGTGGGGGAGACGGACACGTCTTTTGGTGGCAGTGTTTGTACGGTTCGTGAGGTTAGATGTCCGCAGGTGTGCACGTGGAGTCAACAACAGTAGGAGACGTTTAAATATGTGCCACCGTGGGTCTCGCGTGTCCGTGTGCATGTCTGCCGGTCGGAATGCATGATTAGCCGAAAGATGTATTACTTTTCTCAGCTGCTTCGGGAATCTTTGCTGCTTAAATTCTCCTCCGTGTGTCAACCGGGATGATGGATTCTTCAACTGCTTATTTTTTTTTATTTTTTTAAAGAGAGCTACTATTGACAATGCTGTTTGACTTATCACCTCTGCAATTTCTCTCAATTTCTTTATCTTCCAATTTCTCTCCTGCCTCTTGTTTTTCCTCTCCTCCCTCCGCTGCTGACGTTGTAGTACATTGTGTTTGAGGCGGGACACGAGCCCATCCGTGACCAATCAGAAGAGAGCATTTATCAGGTACTCACAAGCTCGCCTTGTCTGCTTGTGTCTCAGTTGTATTCCCGTCATGTTGTGGTCAGCGGTGGTTCGGCTGCCAACAACAAGAAGCTCTTTAAAGCAGAGGTTCCCAATCTTTATTCAGCCAAGGACCCCTTACAGTTTGATATTACACATTTATTTACACTTCTACAGTCTTAGTTATGTGAAAGAACAGCACAACAGAAATGTATTAGAAAGATATTAGACATGTATTCAAAAATATTTGCACCATCTCAACACAAAATACCCATAAAACAACAAACAACATCAATTCAATTAGCTGCAAGTAACACTGTAAAACCTAAACAAAATATCAAAAGCATGTCGAGAGAAACGCACACACACACACACACACACACACACACACACACACACACACCAAGAGAAATGTGTTTCACTCTTAGCGCATACATAGGTAATTAAAAGACAGTTTCTGATGATTTAAAATAATATATAACTTGTTTGATTAGAACGTAGTCTAAAATATTTTATGTCATATCATTTAAATTAATGAATGTGAAAACTTTTCACGGACCTCACTTTCACTGCTTTAGTGTTTAAACAAAAGAGATTTAATCTTCAGTGTGCTTGCCAGTCGGTACCAGCTACACCACGCTTTAATGGAATGGATATATTGTGGCCTGCTCGTAACATTAATGGCTGCTTTTTTTCACTCATAAAAAATGTACATACAGGAAATAAAAGACAGTAAGAATCAGAGGCGAACAGCCAGCCGACGCTCTCCAGAGGGCCCCGGCAGCTAAAGCTCGCTACCCCAGGGAGACGAGCCTGCGTTTGGGTGCTCTCCTCCGAGGCGTGGGCAGACCTCCGAGGGATGAGGAGGGGGAGGGGACGGTGCGTGTGCAGAGGGGATGTGGAGGTTATTCCTGGCCCGTGTGGAAGGCGGACCCCTCCTCTTTTTCCTCTCCTCCCCTCCCTCTTTTCCCGAGGAGATGAAAGAAAGCGGGGGAAAGAAAGATTAATCACCAGCCTCTCGTTTGATCTTTAAATAAAATGGATTGAAAAGCTGGCGCATGCACAAACATACACCAATACACACACACACACACACACACACACACACACACAAACAAACCCCCCACACACACAGCAGGCGTAAGAAACGTGAGCCTCAGCCAGCCTCCAGCCACAGAGGAACTAATGTATGAATAAAGATGGCAGCTTCTGGAAATAAACATGTGAAAGAAGTAACAAGGCATTGAGAGGAGGAGAAAGAATGAGACAGGCTGTGCTAGATAGATATTTTTCATTTACCGCTCACTCTGATTAGGGCACATCCAACTAGGGAAGAACAAAACTTTATTTGAAACATCGTGTCACTGTAGGAAAAACAAAACCAGAGGAATCCCAGGATTCATCAGCATTTTATTATCAGAGCTCATTACACACACTGTCACATCTATCTGCCTGTGTGATATAGAGATTAGGGTTTGGGTTAGTATAGTAAAATAAAACTGAAACAAAAATGAAAATAAGCAGTGAAAAATATTTGTAGTAAACTGAAATAAATAAAAACTAAAATGATATTTCCTGGTTAAAAAACGAATAAAAATAAAATACATTTTTTTTAGTTTTTTAGCTAAATGATATCACTGCCGAGAAAAGGAGACAGCATGAATTTCCATCAACTCAAGTTACATTACATCACAGAAACTGAACAGACTTGCTGGACACTGAAGATTAAACATTAAAAATGATGGTCATTCCTATACAGTTCTACAACCATGTATTTTGTATGTATATGTAGCTACATTATACCTGGCCTTAGCAAAAACAAACAAAAACCTCTGCAAAACTACACTAAAATTAGCAAACACACTCTGGAAATACACGATTATAACCTCAGTCCCAGGATTCATCAGCATTTTACTATCAGTGCTCATTGTGTCTTCTCATTGCACACACTGTCAAATCTCTCTGCCTGTGTGACATGGAGATATTACATGTCTCCATGTGTGTGACAATCTGACTTATTACATGTCTGTGGGTGTGATAAGCAGCCTTATCCATTCTTTATTAGGGAGAAAGAGCGAGAGAGAGACCATCACCGCAGGCCGATAGTCTACTGATTAGCCTGGTAGATGAGTTCTCACTCCACAGATTTAATTCTGATTATCTCTGCGCACACACACACACACACACACACACACAGACTGACTCACTCTCTACTAGTGATTGATTTGATTCCTGAAGGAGCCAGGTTTCAGGGTCTTGGCGTGCGGTGTGTTGCAGTGTGGTAACAGTGATGTGTGAAGACTGTTTGATTAAACCGGAGGTAACAGGCTCTCTTGGCTGTTCTCTGACTCTATTGGCCGATCGTGTAGGTTCCCACCAGTCAGCAGAAGGAAGGGGTCTATGACGTCCCAAAGCGACACCCAGTGAGTGACCGTGTGTTTGCCCGTGTCCCTCCACCCGCCTCAGCCGGCCCCCCCCCCCTCACCCCCTCGCAGACAAACCTCTCAGCTGTCCCACCATTACTCGAGAGTAAAGCCTCTCCTCTTCGGTGCCCTCTCCTTTTTTTTTTAAGAGCCTCGTGAATTTGCAGTGATTCTACTTCCTGTTAACACTCCGCCCACACAGTTATCCCGATGTGTCTTTCATTTTACCTGAGAGGTTTGCTGGGACCCAGTGCTCCTGTGCAGTGTGCTGTTCTGCTTGTGCTGTAGCTGTGGTGGCTGGTTCTCCTTGTGCTCCGTGGTGCCTGCTCCGCCTTTATGGTTAACTGGGATACTGTGTGTGTGTGTGTGTGTGTGTCGTGTCAGTGTGCTCGATGAAGCATGCCTGGCTGTGGTTTGCCAGTGGTGAATCCAGTGCAAACCTGCATGACCTTATCCCAGATTGCGCTGAACACACGTTTTGTCACTGTCATCTTTCCTTTAATGGATATAAATTATGTGTCTGACTTTCAATGTGCATGGCCTCATAGTTTTGAATCTATCAGGATGTTCATGCATATAAGTAAGTGTTTGCAGTATAAATCTATACCACTGTTTGTGTGCGTGTGTACAGTACTCGTGCGTGCGTGCGTGTGTTATTTCTTTAGGCTCCTGTTATTGCCTCACACTGCCAGTGGTTATAATGAAAGATGACCTTGCCCACTGTCAGGCTGCACTATAACTCAGCTGCTCTTTTATCTGCCTATAAAGAATGCTAGTTATATTGTTGCCTGATTTAATCTGCTAAAATCTTCACACTCCCAATAACTAGGCTGCTGTCCAGTGTGTGTGTGTGTGTGTGAGTGTGTGTGTGAGGTCGTATACGTGCATTTGTATGTGAACACTTCATCCCATGTTGCTGGCCTGTAGCTCCGTGTGTATTTCCCTGCAGTGGGATTTTTTTTATCCGCTAAAACTGGACTCCTCCACGCCACTACTGGCAGTCACAATCACCCACTCTATGAATTCTGGTAGACTTGGAATCAGTCTCACCGTTTTCTGGCTGCACATTATCCCCAGCTTTGGTAAGAAGCTTACAGGCACCATAGTATTTCTGTTCTCTCCTCACCCGGCCCACAACACATGCTGTGTTTTGGATTGCCTTTGTGTTGGCAGGTGTCTGAACGTGAACAAATCCAATATTTCTCTCTTGTTGTGCAACCAATTGGACTAGTCGTCCATTCTGGTTTAAATAAAGCACATTCAAGTCTTCTCTGCTCTGCAGTCAGTCAGAGGGAGTAAAATACAACCCTGGATCATAGAAATATAAATGGATCATAGAAATTTAAAGAATCTATTTTGTGGCTGACAGTTTGTATTGTAATTTGAAGATAATTGAATTTGGTTTTAAGACAAATCCAGAGTCGCAGAGGGTAGAAAATGTCTGCTGTGCTGCTCTCTCTCTCTATGGGCTGAATCTTTCAAGCGTGTCAGCGATGTCGCAGCAGGTCTTTTACATCAGAAGTCAAAATGCTGCTTTCACATCATATTGGTAATATGAGCAGGCTCAAGGAGAAATTGAAAATTTGTGATAGTTGCAATATCTTACTTTTAGAACTGCAGAAGTGTCTGATGCTAAAATGGCTGCACAGTTATTGTTGCTGGCAGTACACTGTAAATTAAATGCATTGTTAACACAATAAATTCAGCTAATTACAAAGGAGCTATAAACAGGGTTCCTGTGGATCCTTTTTTTCTGAATTTAAGGTCATAAAATATCTTAAAGTCTTATTTTTAATGATGCTAGATCTTCCATTTTGCAGTGATGCCGAGTTGCATGAGAAAGATCTCCCTGCAGGATTCGCTTATTTAAAGGGCCAGGGGTACACTAAAACACTACAACAACAAGCAAATTGTAATTAAAATCAACATGTTGTTTTAACACATTTTTATCTAATGCACACTTCATTGCATTTGCCATTAATTTGATTACTTTATGATATTTTACACATGATTGTTACATGGAGATACAGAAAAATATCCCTATTAATAATGTCAGATTGATTTCAAACATAAAGCTCGTCCCTCATGTGCATTTGTTTTACTGTGGAAAGAATATTAAAGTGTGTCTGTCAAGATCTTTAAAAAGTCTTAAAAAGCATTCAATTGGATTTCAAAAAGTGTGCAGCAACCATCTGTATACAGACACAATGAGTTAGTTTAACAGTTTAATTTATTTTTGCATTTGGCCGTAACTATGTTGAAGTAATGCATAAACACTTAGCATGTGGATGTTTTCTCATTCTTGCTGTTCAGCCAGCACGGTGTGACCGCTGCACTCCTGCAGTACCTGTTGTGACATTACTGAGTGGGGAGTGACCAGTGGCAGCAACATTTATCTGACCGTTGTTATTTAGGGTGGATTTACTGTTTCTTTCATTGTCCTCTCAGCAGAAGGATCGACAGGAGTGTTAGATGAGAAGATTGCCGTGTGTGTGTACACACCTGGGATGAAATGATAGCACTGGCAGAAATGTGACCTCCTGTCTCAAGCAATCGCTTCTGTTGTTTACTCTGTCACCTCTTTAAATGATGACAAATCAATAACACACACACACACACACACACACACACACACACACACACACACACACACACACGGCCTTTTCAATCTACTGAGCCTTTGACCCCTGTAAGAACTGAGTGCTGAATCAACAGAAGCCCTCGCTAGAGGTCAGCATACCACCGACCTGCCACACACATCAACACTGGATTAGTATGATCCATGATGTGTAAGTATCATACACACATCATCATACAAACTCACCGGCCACTTAATGTGTTACACCTGTACAATATAATGCAATCCAATACAACAGCTCTGCCGTGAATTCTACATTTACGAAGCTCATCATTCTTCAGTTTTTGAAGGCAGCCTGATAATTATTATGTTTATTGTTGAGCTCGTAGTGTCTGGTGTTGTTGTACTGCAGTGCATTATACTGACAGGTGTTTCTGCTATTCTTGGCCTCTCAAATAT
This sequence comes from Heterobranchus longifilis, assembly GCA_028570985.1. Classification (NCBI taxonomy): domain Eukaryota; kingdom Metazoa; phylum Chordata; class Actinopteri; order Siluriformes; family Clariidae; genus Heterobranchus; species Heterobranchus longifilis. The sequence continues at coordinate 4,340 of JAOVVB010185377.1, read as the reverse complement.
GTAAGTGGGGTGGCCAAAATAATAGGAACACCCCTCAATATAATAAAGTCAACACCACTGCAACCAACAACCTCAATAATAAACATGTAGTTAAATTAATAGCTCTCTGGGTATTATTATCTTTGTAACGGCAGAATTTATGGCAGAACTGTTGTATTTGATCACATTAGATTGTACAAGTGTCCCTAAAAGTGCCCGGTGAGTGTTTATCACCCATATAAGTGGGTCATTACTGTAAATTAAAATCTGTCTTAATTGGCCTAGCTTCCTGGTTTAAATAAAATAGCCCCCTAAGTAAGTGTGTGTGTGAGTGCGCGTGTGTGTGTGTTTGCGTGTGACAGTTCAGCGGTGTTTTCGACCGTGTGCCAGTATGATCAGTCAGACGGTAGGGGATCAGCAAGGTGGCGTTAATTAAAGGGGCTGCGATAATTGTATGCAGAACACATGTGCACAGGTAATTACTGTTTCCCCGGAGATGGCTAATTGATAGGTGGCGGCTGTACTGATAAAGATAAAGGGCCGGGCAAAGAGATGGCGAGAGTGTATAATGGGCACAGAGGGATAATTGGCAGGGCAAGAGAGAGGGATGGACGTCGAGAGAGTGAGGACAGAAAAGCAGAAGAATGAGCAGCAGACTGGATAACAGTAGATGGTGTGTGTTTCAAAGAAACTGTCAGTAAATTTAAATGTTTTAAAAAGATCTCATCGGTTGGATTTAAATGGACTATTATTACTTCTGAGTTTCAGAACAAATAAAACATCCAGTTGAAAAAAAGCAACAATATTTTCAGACCTGATTAGTATTGGGCAAGCTGTTATTGTTCTTCAGCATCAGCTAATGATGGCCATACTTCATCCAAATAAAAGAATACACTCAGCAGTATTGCAGTGCACCGACTCCTCTTGCTTTGCCAGACCAATCTGCACATACAGTAATGTGTCGGTGCTAATGCCGGCGAAAGGTCTGCCAGACCCCATCATCATTCTGCTATAGCTGGAAAAATATTGGAGGCTGTTTGTACAGTCAGATTTTTCATCAGCGGGTGCAAAATACATGCAAATACACAGTATGTTTTTAGCATAGTTCAGAAACATGAAAGCACAGGCTCTATCAGCAGTTGGCTGCACAGACACAGTAGGATAACTTCATTTTTTGGCTTTGTTTTAATGGGATTTTAAGAGATGACACAACACCAGCCTGAAGGCCTTTGCACGACAAGTTTGTATTTTTTATATCCGTTTGTTTTACCTGCTGATAAAGGAGCTGTGGCATTTCCAGGTCTGTTTCAGGATGTCAGTGGTCCAGTTTGATAGACAGTGTACCCGCAGGTGTAGTTCAGAGTACTGGAGACTAACCGCTGCCGTTTCAGCCAGCTTGTGTGTCCGCCGTGTCCGTGTTCGGAACAGCTCACACACATCTCTCCCGGCTCCGCTGTCGTGCCTCGTCTATTTTTGCCGGAGCAGCTGGAGTCTCTGAAGTCTGCAGTTCACTTGTAAATGCATATTAATACCTGTACGATGACGTTTGTATGTACAGTGGCTCTGAGTGAAAAAAAACACAGAAAATCGAACCTGTTCTGAAAACTTTAATGACAGATGAAATGTCCAGCGTGTGAATGTGAATTTATACAATGTGAGGTTGTATTCACTTTTAAACATGCCACAATTTCAGACAAAAAATATGGACTTTGTGTGCAAAAGGCCTTTATCTTAGAGATCCAGCTCGTGATGTCAGAAGTCAGCAGGAAGGAAGCTGTTTTTTTTCCCTATAATGTAACATCCATCCATTTGCTCTCACATACAGAATGTTAGTTAATCCAGCTCCTCTTACTGTGTCTGCCTGTCTGTCTGTCTATCTGTCTGTCTCTCTGTCTGTCTCACACTGTGGTACCGACACAGGGGAGCAGGCTTTACAGAAACACAAAGGGGGTTTAAACCCCAGCTCAGTGCTGTAGTATAGACTAAAGGTAGGGATGATCTTTAAACCTTTATAAAGCTTCACTTGGGCTCTAAGTCTGGCAAGAAGAACCTTGACTCTGTGCCTGGGTGTGTGTGTGTGTGTGTGTGTACATGAGTGTGTTTTTTGACTACACCACCTGCAGACCATCATATTCCCTCTTAAATAAGCCTCATTTCACCTCACTCCCTTCTGTCTCACCCTCTCTCTCTCTCTGAGTGTATGAAAAACGACTAATATGTTTGTGTGAGCACATTTTCATCCCACCTGCCATCTAACACTGGGGTTGTGATTGCAGAACGGACATCAAAACACCCCCCACCACCACCATCATCAGCATCATCATTATCATGATCAGACCCTCCAACAAGAGCAAACTGCACAGCAGCAGCAGCAGCAGCAGCAGCAGCAGCAGGCAGTGGCAGATCTCATAGACTTAGACCTGGAAATGGTGACTCAGGTAAGGTGCTATACGTACAAACAGCAAAAACTCCTTGTTGTTGTGGTTCTGCAGCCCGTTCTGATTCCCAACTCTGGGTAGCACTATGCATAAAACTATGACATTGCATAAATTGTTTTATGCTATTTGATACCTTGTACTGTACAGCACTTTGGTCAACTCTGGTTGTTTTTAATGTGCTATATAAATAAATTTGACCTTGACCTTGACCTTGACCATGCAAGGCACATGCTCATCAAGGGATATAAACACTCGCACGCCGATGGCTATGCCTTCGGGAACAATTTGGCATTTAGTATCTTGCCCACTTCGACATGTAGACTGCAGGGGCCAGGGATCGAACCACTGACCTTCCAGTTAGTGGACGACCAACCTACTTACTGAGCCACAGCTGCCCCATCTACTTTAGTGAAGAAAAAATGGCCCTTTTGACACGGGCCAACTCAGATGCAGTCTACACCCCAAAAATGTCCTATTTCTATGTTCTAAATTTTAGTATGATATGGTAGCCTATAGCCTATCCACAGTTTAATGTTGAGCTATGGGTCAATTTGTCATTGAAATTCCACTGTGAACACTCACATCACATACTGCAGTACTAATTAATCTGGCCTCAGGTCTGATTCTGCAGCTCTGCAAATCAAGGTGTTTCTAGCAAGCTATCTTCACTCCATTAAAATGTAAAATTGGTATTGCTTTTCCTAAGTGAGGACAATAGAGGTTTAAGCCTAACAAATTCTTTGTGAGGTACCAGTGCAGTAAAAGCTCAGACCTCACATGAAGTGCAAGTGCAACATACAAAACGTATGTCCTGTAGAGGAGAACTAAATGTGAAAGCTTGCCCATGTAGGACGACATCAACTGCAATGGACATCTGAGTGCAAGTCGGTGTTCAAGAGTACTTGGACAAATCAGTGGAGGTATTTACTCCATTTATTTCCAGCTGACTGCAATTACCACTGTAGTTTAACAGCATTAATTATATGTGAAAATGATTTGCTACCCCTCAATGCAAGAGAAGTCTGCAGAACCTGCTGTGCCTCCTATAGCACTCTTCATGACATTTGTACTTGCTAACGTTTCCTTCTTTTTTTCTTTCTTTCTCTCTCTACCCACCTACTCTAGTGTGCTCACATGCCAATTAGGCATACTACCTGATAGACATTGAGAAGCAGGCCCATAGTTGTGATTTTAAATGATCACAGGCTGTACAGTGAGACATATATGTCCCTGTAGCAGATGATTGTGCAGTGTGTTGTGGTTCTGCCACACTAAAGGTCAGTCTAAATTGCGCAGTGGTGACTACTTGGTATTGACAGTGTTTTGGGGTTATATGTTATTCTTGTCAGCACAGCTCTGTGGTAATTTTTATGACTTTCCATTTGTCGGTTTGGGAAATCAAAAACGATGCGTAATAGACACTACTTACACCACCGGTCCTTCCTGTAGCGTAAATGATCGGATTACATTTAGAAGCACCTTGCTGGAATAATTTGCATATGAATTAAAATAGTTAATGCTTTAAGATTACACTAATTGTTTCTCATTAATGGGCTTAAATCTATATTATCTAATATAATTCATTGAGTTAAGTGAAGACAATTATGTTGGAAAAGGATTATTTGCTAATGAATGCATTATAACCTTAATGACCTAATTGCAAAAAAAGTTAAGTATAATACATCATGGTGATTATGGTGATTAGGCAGCTCAAGGGACTCATGAGAATTCATTACAATTCCTCAAGATGGATCAATTTCCATGTTAAAAAGTACACGGGAATGTGTTAAAATCTGGAAGGTTTGTTTTTCCAATGGTGCCATCTGTTTGTTTATGTGCACTAACCTGTAGCAATAGACATTCATGTAGACACATATTTATATTTATATATCATTTCATACCTTGCACTTGGTTTATGCTGTA
>JAOVVB010185359.1:0-11161 GCA_028570985.1 Heterobranchus longifilis | reverse complement strand
CAGAGAATGGAGATGGCACACAGAGATGAAATAGTGCAGCTGATGGTGAAGACCTACGGCCAAAAGTCGGTGGAGTTGACCAAGGAGCTTTTAAAGGAAATGAACAGGAATGATCTGGTGCAGAGGTTGTCAGACATCAGCTCAGGAGCCAAAGGTAAGTTTTAATACTTATCCCAATACCAAAGAGCATGAAGCTTTGATTCTCTGCCCGCTGGGGTCGGGTCTGGCTGTAATTTTTCAAAATTCCCTCGAATTGGATTCTCACAAATTTCGACTCCCGCCTCTCATTAATGAGAATTGTTATACAATCTATATGTAATATGGCATATGACATTTTTATTTTATGTTATTTTTTTACAATGGAAATTTGGGTTTTTAGTTGGCAATAAATTATTCTGATTCTGATTCTGGGCTTGCGCCCAAAACTGCTGCCGTGGTTTGGGCTTGGGTTTTTTGGGCTCAATCACAAAATATCAGGGTAAGCCAATCAGAGGCAGAATAAGGCAGAGTATGGCAGGTCCTTCCTTTGCCATCCTAGGAAATGCAAATTTGCATGAGGGAAGTAAGGTTTGCTCTATCCAGGTTAGCCATTGTTAGCAATACCAGTTGAGAACGCATGTACACTGTATTTTGCGCATAAGTACCGTAGCAACATGTCCACAGATAGAAGTTGGACAGTACTGTGTGTCTATAACTGATTTAATGAGACACAAATAAGGCAGAAGTGCTAATAAACAGGATACTACTACAGCTGTCAGTATTGTTTATGCACAGAGCAGCCATCTTGGATTTTGAGGTCGGGGATGTTCCGCCAACTTCCCAGTTCAAATGGAACTCATGTAAAGGCACTGTAGCATGATTCCAATATCAATGCCCATTACTTTACACTTTACATCGTTTACACCGTTTACATCTTCAGTCTGAGATTTCCTCCACTCTAACCGATCGGGGAGGGAGATTAGATTTTCCCGAACCAATCACCAGAGACTTCCGGTCCGAACCGACTAACTTCCGGTTAGCTATATGCTAACTTGAATGGGGATAAAATAATTATATCTAGCCGCTCTTCTAGATTTTCCAAATGTTATTGGACCAAATCGATCAAATTCTAAAAGTGAAATGAGTCAATCTGCAGGCGTTGTGAGCCTCATAACAATTTATCCACAGTCTTACAGCCGCAACGGAGTCGGAGCCTATGATGTAAGCACAAATTTAATGAACTTGGTCATGATTTGCCGTGATCCCAGTCCCAGAACATGTACACAAGGTAAATGGTAAACAGACAGACAGTTCACCAGCCCATGATATGCCAGATGGCCAGTACACCACTGGAGCGAAGTAAAAACAAACTATGGTGTTAATGATATTGAGAAGAAATGCCGGCTCTATGTAAACACACAGCTGGACAACAGCTTGACAATGGTGTTAGTCCCGCCCATGGCACTGATTGCGCGACCCTCATTGACTTGATTTATTTTTCGACAGAGAAACTGCAGTTTTATGTCACAATGCCAGATGGATCAGACAACTCGGTTCCATATTGCTCTCATAAGAGCAGAGCTCTGTAGCACATAGGGCTCAAGCAGCTAAACATAAGGTTACCATGTGATTGTATATATCAACAAAACCATAATTTAAAAAACAATCCTCTGTATTTACAAGGGTCTTCAAGAAGCTTGGAGCTTAAGAGTTGTGGAAGCATTATGGTAATCCCATACATTAATTAATTAATTCATTTATTTGTTAATTTATGTGATGTTGCAAAAAAGACACATCTCCATTCATTTGCGGCAGGTCTCCAGTGACTGGACTAAACTTGAGCCTGAAGTGAACAGTACAGATGAGGCTCCAACTTACAGGTAAAAAATACTAAATGCTGCGTCACGGCAAGCTGGAACTATAAGAAGCTTGATTCTTGGGATTTCTTAATGGAAAGAAAACTAAGATCTTTCTCTGTGCCGTGACTGGTTATAACAATGCAACAATTCTAGTGGAAATACATTTCACACTCACTTGTTTTCTTTTCCATGACTTAGCCTCCAGTCTGACGCAGGAAGCTTTGAATGCAGTGTCTCTGGCTTGCGCTGGGTCTGCAAAGAAAAGGTCTGCTTTAAGTACCAGTTTTGTTCTTTGATGGGACACATGGAGAGGATGGAAAACATAAAATACATGCCTGCAGGTCCCTTAATGGACATCACAGTCACTGCTGGGAAGTTTGAAGAAGTGCACCTGCCGCACTGGATCTGCATTGGTAAGTGGACACGAAGAAAATAATAACATGGGCTAACTTTTTACATTTCTGACTGCATGTGGACAAAAACTGATGCAATCCTTTTCTCCTCACTAATTGTGTGTGTTTCTATTTTGTGCAGACGACAACCCTAAAATATTAGACAAGTTTGCAGTCCTACACATAGATGACTGTGGAGATGTTGTGGAAAAAGTGTCAGGTGTCACATCGTCCCATGTCAAGCTGTCAGAACCAGTTTTCTCTCTGAAAATGGTCCTGGTGAAAGTTGGCTTTTCAGTGGAAATAAACTGCAACTTGTTAATATACAAGACCAACACAGCATTCCTCACACTCCATGTTTACCTGATCCCACGTGATCCTGGTCTACAACAGGTTACTTCATATATTACTATCACCAATATCAATCATAAGATACAGAATGGCACCACAAATATGTCTGATGAATACACAACAATGTTGTTTTTGTTTGTTTTGTTTTTTTCTACAGCTATTGGACAGGAGGGAATTATCCGATGGATACAAAAGAATCCGAAAGCCACATCCAGAGAAGTCCCTGAAAATGCATGACCATTTCATCTTAACAGCAGATCTGGACACTGCAGAAATTTATCCTGAAGTATGTTGTGAACTGTGGTTCAGAAATGATTATATACACACAGCCATTTTGATTAAATGCGTCGGTGCATGTAAACACTGGACCGCATTAGATCGCATCCCATGTAAACAGTTAACCCGAAATCTTCAATCACAAAAAAATCAATCAGAATGAAAAAAGTGTCCATGTAACCATAGCTAGTAACTGTTTTTCTTAGTGTACATGTCTCTGGATGGTGTCAGTAACTGAAAATACCACCACAATTTGGAAACATGAAAAAGAAGGGAAAGGGTTCTGGTGCGCTCTTGCTCAAAGTCTAACTTTCCCTTATTTGTTTTTATTTCTTTCACAGAAATTAATGCTCAGATATGAAAGCACAGAGCCAAATTTCTTCGAAATGTTCATTGAAAATCCAGACACAAACTTCAAGCTCAAGCTCACAAATGAAAATGAGCGTCAACCAGTATGGACCTGTGCAATTCGAAAAGGTCAGTTTCAAATAAGGCCACAAGAATTTATCTCCACGACATGTCTGCCACTTTCACTTTATTGAATATGCATCATTAATGAAGCAGAAGTCTACTGATAGATAAAGGCAGTAAATCAGCTACGTATCCAAATGTTCTTTACCTCTGCTTTTTTTTTTTCAGATGAATACCAAAGCACTGGTTGTTTGCAAGGTAAGACATTTCAAATGATTCGGTTAGAAGAATCATTCCTCTGCCTGTCTGCTGTGCTGCTCTGAGACAGACATCTTAAAACAAAAACGTAGTCAGGACCAACACAGCGTCTTCTATCACTACTACAGTTAAAATAAGAAAGCCATGCTCCTAAAAATAAGGGATAGGAGCAAAAATCTGCTGCATATATACACTAACACTAGTGGGTTCATCCCGCACTCACACAGCACTGAAGACTTTAGTCCACACCCACACACTACGTACGCCCCACCTCGATCTCACCTTGTGAGATGGATCTGTTGAATCCTCTAGGAGGTGTTTTGCAAAGTTCCATACATGTAAATTGCCTAAAATGGTGTGTCGTCTCATGACCTTTGACATTATGTTTGAGGTATCGACTACTCCGTTACTTCTTCTAGGAGGAGTGCGAAAAAGTTTGCATAAATTACATGAAAAATGCACGAAATTCAAAATGGCTGACTTCCGGTTGGGCAGAGCTAATGAAAGGCAATGGAAAATATGTCCGAAATGATGAGAGCAATGTTGGTACCAAAGTTTGTGAATATCAAAGCAACTTTGTCCCAACTAAGGCCTTCCACATGCTAAGGAGCCCCCTAAACACGTATGAAGCCAATCGCTATATATTCTCACAATGTTCGCAAGTTTTAATGCGTGCGCCAAGTTTTTGGAGTTTTCGAGGATACCAAGGGTGTCAAAAATGCATTCAAAGGCTAAAAGTAATTTTTGTGCATCCTCGAAAATGTTTGTAAAATTAAAGTTAAAGGCACTACAAGGAGAATCCATTTTGGGTTCATTCTAGCGGCCTCTGTGGACAAAAGCGGTAGTGTTTTCCTGGAATTAAGACTGTTTTGGAAGCGAGTGAAAATAGACAACTTTATTTTGTAAAACTATTTAGATTTTTGAACACACTTATTTGCAGGATGGAGAGCGACGAGGTAATGTATATATTTGTGGCTATGTAAGACTATAATTTGAATATGATGATGCTGAAACAAAGTAGAGTAAAACTTTATCTATGTAGCCGTTTTTAACGTTACCGTTCATACACCTAAATACAGGTTGCACATAAGCCTAACATTACAAATAAGTAGTGCAAACGTTATTTTAGTCTTTCTGTTCTAGTAAAACACTTTAGCAGTTTGTGCATACGGTTGTTAGCTAATAAGCTAATGTTAGCAACACACATATTCAGAGGACGTAACTTCAGAGGACATAAATTCATACACTGATGTACAACCAGGTCTCGCAATGCATCTCATAAATAAAAAAGACATAATGCATACCTGTCTAGGAGGAAGAGGGACAATTCGGCATCAGTTTTTGATCCGTTCAGATCCCGTATTTCTCTCCACCTCTCAAAAGAGCGACCAATGTTGACTCGCATTTTCCCCTGTGCTCGATCACTTTCACTTTTTCTCTATTTTTCGTTCAATTTTTTTTTTTTCCTTTTTGCTGCTCTTGCTCCAGTATCAGCCATAACCACAAGATGTAACTTCTAGAATGTAATTCTCAAAAGACAGAGCTCGTCCTGCTTCCGTGAGTCTGGATAACTTTGTTCTTCGCCAGGGAAAATGTAAACACAGCAGCGTGGGGTCTGGGTGCCGTAAAGCGTTCCGTTGTCTGCTTGTGTGGGCCACATAGAGGCATAGGTAGGAAGTTGAAAAAGTTAAAAAAAAGTAGTCATAAACTCCTCGTAGTACCTTTAACGCACAAAATCCAAAATGTCTGACTTCCTGTCAGGTAAAAAGATTTCAAAAGATTTTAATATGTTCTTAAAGATGAGAGCAATGATCGCACCAAATTTCATGAGAATTTTACGTCCTGCCGAGCATGTACTTTTTCAATCTTAAAGAAACTGATGTCTCCAGATATTAACCTAAATATATTTCTCCCCTCTGCCCTCAGGGGAGCACTTTGTGGATAAACACCGGTGTGGTCTGATCGAGAGAGTGAGCAATATAAAACCAGTCTTGGATAACCTCCTGAGAGAAAAGGTAATCCAACAAGAAGATTATGATTCAATCTGTGCCATCCCGACCACTCAGGAGAAGATGAGGAAACTCTATAGTGGTCCACTGAATGCTGCTGGACATGACGGCAAAGACGTCTTCTACAAAATCCTTGAGGAGAAGGAGACATATCTTGTTGCTGATCTCAAGAGAAAAGAGTCATAAATACTGTGACCAGGGTTACATTTGCCCTTTTTGACCAAATGTATATATACACTCTGGTTACCTTAACCTGATATTTCTGCACATTAACAGAATAATTTCATACTATATCCTGCATTTATGAAAACATCCATCCTGGTGCTATATAGCCTATATTTGATAAGTCTGTATTTTTTTCCGCTTGGCTCTTCAAAATGAATCAAATAACATGTATTTACATATTTTTATATTATATTTTTGTGTATATATTTTTTAAAATCAAATTTAAATGACAATTCAGGTTTTAACTGCACAGACAGCGATGTGTTTTCTGTCTTTGCCTTCAGACTGTGGAGCAGACCTATTTTTTTTATCTTTGACTATGATTCTATCCAAATATAATGACTATGCACTTTTTTAAAAACATGTTTATACATTGTCTAATTCTGTCTAATTTGTTGTGTTTCAATAAATAAATTGTCTTGATATGACTTAATTCTTATATATCTTCGATATCTTATTGCTCAATTATATAGAAAAAATATTTGACTAATTTCAGTCTGATTTTACAATCTGCCTATCGACAGAAACGGCTCAGCACGTCACTTTTTAAGTTGATATGGTGAACTTGTTAACAGTTGCTCATTTACACATCATGTTTGTGTTCACCTAATGAATTTACGTCATCCACTTTTTTTTAGACGTTTTTGGTCTCTACCAAGTCATGCCACAATAAAAGTTACTGCATAACCACATTTTTAAAGTGCCATACCTCAGGGTATTTAATTTCTTCCATGTTAAAATGAATATAAAAACATTACCTGAGGCACGAGTAGCAGAGCACAAACCAGAGAGGCAAACAAAGCACCAGACAGTCTGACACACCTGCTCCCCATGAGCCTATTTACTGCTGCTCTCCCATTGGTCACCAGCACCCCTGCATGGCTTTCCCCCTGCTACAATAATGCTGCATTCATGTGCTCCTCGGGTGATCCCATTTCCAGAGTTGGGAAGTCATTCTGACTTCGGTGTGTTCATGAGCTTTAAGTCGTAATGTGGAAACAATATAGACGCTACGAAGATGTGTTGTATTTTATTGCCAGACCGTTACATCAACACGTTGATAACTGTTTCCAGTATTTTTCTAAAACAGTTTTATATTAGTGATTTTGTCCCAGACTTTTTTGTTGCACCAGTAGCTTGGCCAACACACTCTCACGGCATACAAATGCCCAACAAATCTCACGCCAAATAAGAGGAAGCCTTGAAGTCACTCTGAAAAAAATATATACAAAAAGGACAAAGTCTGAACATAGACATGACTGTATAAATAGCACGCTACTTTTTGCATGTCATGTCTATGCATATTTAGCTTCTTTTTTTTTTAAATGTCATTTAATGCCAGCAAAGTAATAATACTTTGTTCTAGTACTTAAGTATTTTTTGGGAGGGTCTGTGCTTTACATTACTTTTTATATTTCTGTCAACGTTCACTTCTATTGCATTACATTTCCTAAATTTAACGTATACTTTTACTGCAGTTCCCCTAAACATCTTTGCTACTAAGTAACTTTGTTACTGCAAAGGAAAAAAAATGCAGGCTGTGGTCCTAGCTTGCCGGTTAGATCATCGGTTAATCGCGTAACGGACAAAAACCACAAACGGCCGCGGTGACGAAGACGAAGACCTGTGACCATATTTGAAATTTAAAAGTGTAGGGGGGGCAAAAAGTGGATTTTGAAAAGTGGGGGGACAAATTTCGCCCATGCTTCTAGCCACAACCCTAGGGCAGGCAGTAACAACGTCTCTCACTAAGTACGACTATACAGTCTGTGGTACGACTCGGTTCCCTCCGTTCGTACCAAAGAGCCGTTTGAAAGAATCGAATCGTTCGTACCAAAGAGCCGTTTAAAAGAATCGAATCGTTCATACCAAAGAGCCGTTTGAAAGAATCGAATCGTTCGTACCAAAGAGCCGTTTGAAAGAATCGAATCGTTCGTACCAAAGAGCCGTTTAAAAGAATCGAATCGTTCGCAACATAATTGACACTAAAACAGGAGGGAAACAAGAGGGGAAGCAGACGACTTGTCTTGACGACGGTGTTATTATCCATCCATACGACTCAAGTCCTGTCAACTCCACGATGAATGATTTTCCGCCATCAGAAAAACTGGACGGACTTCAGCTCTGACAGCGGAAGCTACAAGCTGTTTTTATAATGGTTTGTAAAACGACGTTGGGTCGTTGTTTCTTACTTTCACTTTCATAGTTTTAACTTCCCGTCAAAGTGTAACGTGGTTAATACGGTTAATAATGACTACTAATACAGTTACGAACACAAGTTTCTAAACTGCTTTGACAAAACGGAGACTAGGATTTCAGAAAACGACAGCAAAGACGACGTCAAACGCGCGTGTGTAACGTGCATAATGGCCTAATTAGCCTTGATAAGAAAGGAGCAGCGCTGTGCTTTCCTGGTTATAGGTAGAAAGTAACTATACATAAGACTACATTTTCTCAAGTAGCCTACTGCCAAAGTACAATTTTTAGGCAGCCAACTTCCACTTTACTTGATTATTTCCAAGTTATACTTTATACGTAAACTCAACTATATTTTGGAAGCCAATATTGTACGTTTTATTTACTCCATAAACCTGACAACATTAGTTACTTAGTAGATTCAGATTATTCATACAAAATATAAATCAACTAATTAAGTATGATGTACACGTAGGCTATGGATTAATCTACCCAGCAGCAGGCCTATAAACAATAGCTCAATCTTTACCAGCGAGCCACATCAGTGATGCTTAAATACATGAATTAATCATTAATTAATTATTTTTGTTTTGGACTCACTTTGGGCCCTCTGATATGGTGATGGGGATTTTCACTGTTTTCTGACATATTTTGGCTAAACAAGTAATCAATTAATCATAAAATAATCAGCAGATCAATCTATTATGAAAATAATCATTACTTGCAGTCCTACATCAATCGCAGTTTTGTCGTATCAGACTTAAGTAACTGTGTCTTTAGTTCAGGCTGAATTACAATATTGTTTGTTAATACTGCCACACAGTGTGTTGTACCTTTATGGTGGATCAAACGCTTATTTCTGCTACTGCCTTTATAATTGTTTGTGATCGACACATTACTTTATGGATATTTTTTCATTTTCTTTTTTTTCTTTTCTTGGGCTGAGCATTCGGAGTTGTCATTTAATTCAGCCTGACAATGTGTAGCCTCTACCTGTTGATGATTTGTGTTCTTGCTTTATCTGATTGTTAAAGAAAATATGTTTTGGTTTTCATGTAAATGTATATGAGACAAATGAGGTATGCATAAAGTGTAAGGTCAATTTTCCCTACATTTAAAAAAAAATTTTTTTTTTACAGCTACTTGATCCTCAGTGGCAGCAACTGATGTAAATACGATGGCGGAAGGTAGGTGCACATATATTATGTACAGTCTTCTCACTAAAAATGCTTGTTACTCCAGGTTTATTTTAATGAAGGGTTTTCAATCATTGAAATTCCACCACATTTAAACAAAATAATACAAAGGAAAACTTTAAGGGCTTTACAAATTACTTTCCATTGAATTTCACTGTTTTAAATTAATGTTTTTCTATAACTAACTATTGCAGTAGTCATGTTCTTTTGTTTATTATTATTATTATTATTATTATTAATAATAATAATAATAATAACAATAAACTTTATTTGTCTAACACCTTTCATACAAGAAATGCTATTCAAAGTGCTTTACAACAAAGAGAAAATGACAAAATGAACATTAAAAGCATGTTAAAACAGGACAAGTAATAATAATAAAATTAAGATATAATGCATAAAAAGTGCAGCAGAGATCATATAAAAGTGTAAAACGAATACATAGAATGCATAAGAACAACAACAACATAAAATCAGTAGTACTTTTGCTATGTTTCAAGGTAGACTTTGGTCCCTGTTTTTAGATTTGGTCCCTGTTTTTAGATTGAGGCGTCAGTTGTTGTGGCCATTAACAAGACGTAAACGTCCAGTTTTCCCATCCCAGTGTACACTTTAAAATAAACGATGCATCTAACTCTTGCCTGGAGCAATGAGCTAGTAATTCTTCAGTAGATTTGTCAGTGTACTGTCAGGTTTCTTCTAAACCTTGATTAAAAACCAGTGGAACCCTGTTCCATACAATACCACAAAAACGTAATGTCTTAGTCATGTCATAGTTGTGTACTTTTGACCTTCAGAAATTGTATATTGTATTATTTCCCTTTGAATTACTTCACACGTAAGTTTGAAATATTTACCCAGTAAATTATTTAAAAGTGAATCTTAGTAATTCTTCAGCAGACTCATCAGTGTACTGTCAGGTTTCTTCTAAACCTTGATTAAAAACCAGTAGAACCCTGTTCCATACAAATGTCTTATATTTTCAGAATCAGAATCAGAATCAGAATCAGATTTATTGCCAAGTAGTTTTTACATGCAAGGAATTTGTCTTGAAACAACACAAAAACAAAGAGTATACATAAGCAAATAAAAACAATAACAAAAGCAAAGCAAAGAGCATATGTAGAAATGAAAATAAAGACATTTAAACATTAATACAAATTAAAGAAAATAAATAAATGAAAGGGAAAATTAACTACAAAAGTAAATAAATAGTGGAATTAATATAATAATATAATTTGATTTGCCCAAACTTATTTATTTATGTATTGCAGATGATTGAGAAGATAATTTTCTGTACATACAGAAAATACATAAATTTAAAAATCAATAAAAAAAAGAGACAATTAACTAGTAACGTAAATAAATAGTTGAATTAATATAATATAATTTTTTGTGACCAACCTTATTTATTTCTGTATTACAGGTGATGATTGAGAAGATAATTTTCTGTACATACAGAAAATAAATACATTTAAAAATTAATTAAAAAAATATATAAAAAAATTAACTAGGAAAGTACATAAATAGTGGAGTTAATATAATATAATTTTATCTACCCAACCTTATTTATTTCTGTATTACAGATGATAATTGAAAAAATAATTATCTATATACACAGAAAATAAATACATTTAAAATGAATAAATAATAAATAAAAGGGAAAATTAACTCGTAAAGTAAATAAATATTGCAATTAATATAATTTTATTTGCCCAAACTTAATTATTTCTGTATTACAGATGATGATTGAAAAGATAATTTAAATGTTAATAATTTTCTGAATATACAGAAATCAGAATCAGATTTATTGCCAAGTAGTTTTTACATACAAGGAATTTGTACATACAAGGAACTTGATGATTCGGTGCATAACAAGAAACAACACAAAAACAAAGAGTATACATAAGCAAATAAAAACAATAACAAAAGCAAAGCAAAGAGCATATGTACAAGTGAAAAAGAAAGCTCCAAAGACATGTGGCATGATTAACTCTAAGTATAAATAA
>JAOVVB010185350.1:0-11162 GCA_028570985.1 Heterobranchus longifilis | reverse complement strand
GGGGACCACACTGACATATAAGCACCTTATAACCTGTTTGGTGCTGAGCAGGTGCACTGTTGGTTTATCAGAGTTTTTTAAAGCTGTAAACAGTCTGCTGTGGCTGGAAACAACACTGCAGTGAGAATCAACCAAACATTAAAGTTGCAGGCCGTACAAAACAAAAACAATCAGCTGAAAGACACAAAAACGCTCAGTAGTTCTGCAGAGTTCTAATTTCTGTGGGTTCGTGGGAAAACTCTCCCATTACACGTAGTTTTAATTGAATTTAATCCATTGTTAATATAAAAAGATTGACTATAGCAGCTTTAAGATCCCACAAGAATAAACACACCACATGATCACACTTTGCATCTACTCATGGACGAGAAGCTCGTGACAGCGTGACATGTAAACATCAATGTCGTCCTCCTCGGCTGAGCTGTAACGTTAGCTAGCTCAGTGCTGCTAGGTGAGCTAGCAGTAGATACACGCTTCCTTCTGCGCGTTGATACGGTTGGTGGGTGTAGTTCGGTCGAGAGAAAATAGTTCCTACTAGGGCTGCCCCCTCTTAGTGGATCAGTCGACTAATCGCTCGCTTTGGTCTAAGATTTCTTCAGTCGATTAGTCATTTTTTTATGATTTTTTCATGCTGAATGACTTATTTTCAAGAAACATATAAACACAAGTGGTGCTTTTGCATGAGTCTTTGTGGAGAAACTCAGTTTTACAGATCTGTCGATTAAATGAACTAATAGTCGACAAAATCAATGCTGTTAGTCGACTAAGGATTTCTTTAGTGGAGGACAGCCTACATGAAACTGCTCACAACAAGGTCTGTGGATTATCTTGAGTAACCGGGTCATGATTTCTGGAAAGAGACGTTGCTGTTGAGTTTTTCAAATGTATTTTTTGGGCACTTTGAGCACCACAAGTCGAGTGCCGTCTAGTTCCATTATATTCAAGAGAAGGCTGATATCTCCAACACTCAGAAAAAATATGCATCTTTGATTTTGGAGTGAACTGCCCCTTTAAAAGGGCCAGTTTTGGCCAGTTCACCCACTTTAAAAAATAAAACGTATTCTCAACAGTGGTATCTAACTATGCATGATTTGTTGCTCAGGTATTGAGATTGAGTCCATCTAAGATTACTGCTTCCACCTAAAAACAATGCAGCCAAATCGAACTTCTTTTCACAGTTTTGAGTGGAAATACTTTCTACTGAGGGGGTACTAGAAATGACAGCTGTTACTGTTGAATTTTTAAAATGTAATTTTCCAATGCTGTGAGCAGCACAAACGATTTTCCATTCAACTCTTTTATATTGGGATGGGGGCACAAATCTCAGAGACATATGGTTAGATAACCCAAATATGATGTTTCTTTTATAGAGCTCGTACAAATAACAATTATTTTATATTAGTTTGTATCTTATGTGAACAAGATAAACAATATAATATATTCAAGGCTTTTAGGGCTCTGTAATTTAAATATAGTGTAATAGATTATTCAATTTCTCGATTGTAGATTCCATATTCAAATATAGGAATTCAAATGTAGTTTTCTATAAGCAGGAAAAGTAACAACACCACAATTTAAAAATGCACCATTGCAAGCAAAAGTCCTGCATTTAAAATGTTACTTAAATAACATTAATAAAGTTAAAAATATGAATCCCCACTTGTAAATGTAGCTGTCAATTACACTTAATGGAGTAAATTGTACAATATATCCCTCTGAAATGCAGTAAGAGAGGAAAAGTAGAAATACTCAAGTAAAGTACAAGTACTTGAGTAACTGTACTTAGTTACACTATACAGCTTCCTATTAGGTATGAGAATAACCAAGAAAAAAAACATAAGCATATAATATACAGACTGATAAAAACGGAAATTAGGTGTAACAGATAGTAAACTGCACCCCCCCTTGCTTTACTATTTGCATATTTTGTGTGTGTGTGTGTGTGTGTGTGTGTGCGCGTGCGTGTGCGTGTGTGTGCGTGTGCGTGGCAACTTGCAACAATAACTTCCTAATTACAGTTCCCCAGTGTTAGTGCAATCTTCCTGAAATGCTAACTAGCCTCCTACAGGGAATATGGTACATTATTAATCTATGTGCTCGCTTGAGTGTGTGCATCATGTGTTCAGAAGTGTGTGTCTGCAGCGTGCACATGTTCTAGCGCTCGTGCATGCACATGCCTGTGCATGTCTCTACACAGCTTACCCTGCATGCTATACAGAAGTGTTGTGCACATACAGTAGTAGGTATATGCTGCCGTGTGTGTTGGTGTGTAATACACTGTCATGAGCATTAGCGTGTGTTTGTGTGTTAAAATGTTACACAGAATTTAAATGTGTGTTTGGCTACTTTTCTCAAGACAAGTTGCCTAATGTGAGATTTGTTTACAACTTATTTGTATTCCAAACATATTTCAATAACAAAACAGAAAATGAATAAATGTAACAGTAGACAATTTCTCAACAATAGCGGAGTATAAAACCTCCGCCAACCAGTCAAGTTGCAGTTTACATCCATGTCTGTCCAGACTCATAATGTACATACTTGCCAACCCTCCTGATGTTCCTGGGAGACTCCCATTTTTCATTGCCCTCTCCCGGTGTTCTCCCGGCGTCACATTTCTCCCATATTTCTCCCGATTCATGACATGATTCATGACATTTTCACACATTTTTTTTCCTTTACAGTGTGGAGTCTATAAGCCATAGACTGTATGAGCCCTTTGCCTCTTCCCCTCTCCTCTTCCTCGGTGTGCACACTCACCGAAAGAGTATTTAACATAAAATGCTGTTGCAGTGTACTCATTATTTAGATATTTTTGTTTTTAAAATGCAAAGTCTGTGAAAGGCAAATTTTTCGGAGGGAGGACCGCCGCCGCCGCCACCACCCCCCGCTTAGTTTTCAGAATCCTCACAATTTTTTTGGTCTCAACGTTGGCAAGTATGATAATATCTGTAGTGAAGACTTTGAAGGAATTTAATAAAAAGGTATTAAGTGCATTTGGGGCGAAACATGGACGGTTCACACACATCTTCAACCCGGCAGCACAGGAGATCGAAACAATCACTACAGTTTTGCGATTAATGTCACCAATTCAGTATCCAACCAAATGTCTCCCCTTCTGTTCTTGAGTTATGGCGTTGAGTAATGGCCAAAAAAGCATATTTGCAGAACAACAACCCTCAAAGTGTTCCTGAGATATTGCGTTGAATGGGATGGACGTACGGACGGACAACCCGAAAAACATAATGCCCCCGGCCACGGCTGTCGCCGACGCGGAGACATAAAATGTCTTCACATTCAGACCCAGTCAGCAGGGATGTGCCATGTTAACTCTGCATGCAGATTTGCTTCCACACCACAGGGTATTCCCTCGCAGCAAAGATCAACATTATGACAATAGATACTGTCGGCTCTCTGTGCACCAACATGCTTAATATGGAGAGATAGTTTCCGCTGAAATATGGATGGATTTGACAAATAATAACTGATGAGAGCTGATTTTGAAATTTAGCCTGGGATTTCAACAGTTCATGTTGCTCCCTCGCAGTGGCAGCTAAAGGGGCGACAAATGCACTCAATGAATGGGAGAGTGGGGAGGGATCTCCCATTACACACTACAGCAGTGTTTCTTTAGTATTCCTGGAGATCTTGCCCCACAGTTATGCTTCTGGGTACAAAGATTGTACCATGGATGGATAGCTCACTCCTGGTTCTGCAGTAAATGATACACAGAGAAAAGGAAAAAAAAAAACCCTTTACAACTTCAGGTAGAGTGAGAGCAACAGCCAGGTGCAATGACAAGACAGCACAGACATTAAACCCATCCCTTTTCATTCATTTTGTACTTGCAGACATTCTGGCAGTTCCTCTCTACTAAAGTTGTCACTTTTCATTACTGCTAATGTTACTACCTGCCTTATTACAGATGTGGCCATTAGACTGCCACTATTTTTGACATGTATGCTGCAGCAGCACAAAAAAAGCTTAGCTGCTTGGAGAGAGATTTTTTCTTTTTTTTTTTTAAATTTCGTGAAGTTTTTAGCTCTAAAGAATCAAACAGAGCAGTTTAGTAACCTCAGGTTTGGAGGCCCCATTGTTCTGCTCTTACAACTCTTGAGACTGGAAAAGTGTGCTGCAGCAGCAAAAGCACTGCAGTAGTAATGCAGGATGAAAGCAAGATGAGCGACCTCTAAGATAGTTATCAATGAATTCCCAGGACAACTAAAGGCTTCGCTGTGACTGAGGATCTCTGGCCTTGAAAAGAGCCAGCGGACCATTTCTCACACCCCAAATGCATAATGTCCCTAAAAGGACTCATTGAAGCTGCTCTGTTTTAGCGGGACTACCTCATGTCTATTCATGGTGAGAATGGAGTGGGACCCCTGCTCCTTTATCTCTCTCTCTCTCTCTCTCTCTCTCTTTATATCAATCTTCCTGTCTTCCTTTTCTTTCCCTCTCTCCCTCTGTGGCACTCAGCCAACAATTGGAGTCAGTCAGTGGAAAAACTCTGTTAGTAGTCCATGCCCTATGGGACGAAGTGGCAACAACATCCGTTACAACAGATAGTGGGGCAGGAGGCACAGGGCACAGCAGCCAAAATTTAACTGGCTGAGTGACTTTGTGTCACACACATGCA
Organism: Heterobranchus longifilis; assembly: GCA_028570985.1. Classification (NCBI taxonomy): domain Eukaryota; kingdom Metazoa; phylum Chordata; class Actinopteri; order Siluriformes; family Clariidae; genus Heterobranchus; species Heterobranchus longifilis. The sequence continues at coordinate 6,526 of JAOVVB010185350.1, read as the reverse complement.
CTCAGTGGGCTACTGTGTTTTAACTGCACACTTTTGCTGCACAGCCACATATTTACCAATCTCAGAACGCATCAGCTATCGGTCTGACAACAACTTAGCCCCTGGGGGCGACGGCCAGTATTTCAAGCTTCCCAGTGGCCAGTGGATATCCGGGCCAAGACTTCCTCTTCCGTGTGCAGGTCATTGTTTACGGTCCGATTAGCAAGTTGAGACGCAAGAATGGAGTCTCTATAAACAGATATCTGCATATGAATGTAGAGAAATAACAACAAAAATGTAATAAAAAGCTACGTTTCAATCAGATGATAGCCCGTGGGTTCCGAGATTGCATTGCAGTCAGTGGTTTGGCCAAAATCTATCCCGGTACAGGTAATTTCATATCTCTATAACAATATATGTCACCATCAGTGTTGGGTAATGTTACTTTTAAAAGTACCTTGTTACATTACAAGATTACTGCCATTAAAAGGTAATCCGGTATGTTACAGCATTACTGAGAAAAGGAACTTGTTAAGAGTAGTTTTGTGTTACAAAAATGAAAACAGCAGCAGCCGACTGTGCGTCTACTTTTGCATGTATTGACACTACCGTGATTATAGCCTCGTCCACAGCCCAGAATCTGTAACTCTGCAGGCTAATAACAGAATGACAGACGCAATATTCCCTTTACCTTGATTATATTTGATTAAGTAAACATATGATTCAGAGGGTAGCGGGGCTCATGCATATACACTAACCAGTTCATACAACACATAATTTCTTTGCAATTTAACTGCAATGACAAAGTTGAGTTATTAAGTGCATGAAAGTAAATAGAAACGTTATCTAACATTACCTGACGGCTAACTATCTGGGTAGAGAGGCGTATTAGGCGCAGCTGCCTCTGTGAAAACAATAAAACACGGCTCGTGTAGCTTTCAGTGCATCATGTTTCAACATGCAGCGAGTTAACTCGGTCACTGCTTAGTTATTTACATTCACGACCTAAAGGCGGTCCTCTCTGCCGTCTCGCTATCTGAGCTACACACCGACACAACCGGAGCCTTCCACTAGCATGCAGCTAACGTAAACAGAAACAGAAACCGGGCGAATGCTCCGGAGATTTTCCTTTTTTGTGGCAACGAAAGGAAGAGGGAAACACGGTCAAGTTTTAAAAAGTAACGGATTACTTATTTGAAAATGTAACTAAGTCTTGGATTACTTGAATTGCAAAACTAACGCGTTACGTCACTCGTTACAACAAAAAAGTAACATGTTACCCCCAACACTGGTCATGAATATAGCATGATTTCTGGTAATACAATAAATAAATGTATATATGAAACAAATGTTAGCAAAACAGCTTCGCTCCCACATGCAAGGATCAGAATGTAAAGCATCGTCTAAATCAAGTAAATACTGCCGTAACGCAGTTCGGCCACTGGTTTCTCAACATTGTGATAGAAACGATGTAGAAAAATATATACGATAGACATTTTTAGATAATTTTCACGACATATATCGTCATATCGCCCAGCCCTACCCAAATCATGTCCCGTTGCCTGCAGATTCTACATTCATATGGAAAATCTGTTTATATAGATTACATATTTACTGGCTTATACTTTTATGCCAAAGTGGTGACAAACATACAGATGGGTGAAAAACAAAGTTTCTTAGTGAAGTGTTTGACCGCCACCACATGCTACAAGTATCTGCTCTGCTGGAGCGACAAACAGCATTCGTTCACTATAGATGTTTTGATGACGGTGGCGGAGGGCGCCGTCTAACACATCACTCACAAAATCTCCCCATGTTTTCTTTTGGGTTGAGATCTGGTGACTGTGAAGGCTGAAGCATCTGATTCACATCATTTCCATGCTCATTAAACCATTCAGTGACCCCCTCATGCCCTGTATGGAAGCATCTGGATTCATTATGTTTCTCCACTCATTTATTCAGGTTTTTCTATTAAAAGGAACACTCCACCGATTTTACACATGAAGTTCAGTTTACTCGTATGTAGTATTTCACAGGATGTGGGAAAGAAAACTGTTTCATAATGTCTTCCATGGCTCTGAGGAAGCTTTCCAAAGTTTGAAAAACATATTCCCGATGATGTCTAATGAAAGATGCTTTTCAGTTGCATTACAGGAAACGTAGAACTCAGTGATATGGACTAAAAATCAGGATATCTCTGCCTCTGCTGCCTCTAGCATGGGAACGATATGAACATTTCATGTCATGATCATCCTGGACGATTCACAATATTATCCCGATAATCAACGAAAAATGATTAAACATTCTGACTTTTTTCTCTAGACATTACAGCTTTTTTTCTCATAAAATTGTGAGTTTTTTCAAAACATTACAACATTTTTCTTGAAACATTATGACTTGTTTCCTCAAAACATTACGACTTTTTTAAGAAACAAATATTTCTATTGCATCACAGATAGGACACTAAACTGCAGTCAATTCACGAGGATATTCACGATATTCACCATTATCCCAATAATGGAAATTCACCACGATCAACTTACTGAGTGTTATTTATCTGTGATCCACGATAAAATCGATTATTGTCCCATCCCTAGCTGCCTCATTTTGATTTTCTGTTCCCCAACTTTATGGAAATGCAACACTAAATTGCTCGAGTAGCCCTTTAATGTGTCCCCTGTTTGTACATGGCCAATCTCTTGCATGCACAAGCACTTGGTGGGATGCTCTGCAGTGAGTGGATCTGCATGTTGAGATAGATCTTTGTCCTGACAGCTGGATATGAAGTAATGTAGTTTTCAGCCTGATGTATTGAAGTGTTTCCTACCACAGAATTCTCAGATATAAAATAAGAAACATGCTGACAAGATGAAACTACCATTTCAAAGACATCTCAGAGAGAGAGAGAGAGAGAAAGAAAAAAAAGAGTTCATCTTCTGGATGTTTCACTGCCTGCAGCCCAGAGTGTGTGGAGCCGCTGTCCATGGTGCTGAACTGCGGTGCGGGTATGAGGGTGAAACCGTGCTGGTCCTTCGCTCTGCCACAACAGCCCGTCCCGGGACAAAAACTAAATTAATACCGAGTGACCAGCCTAAAATATGACACGTTTCAGACGTATCTATGCTGAACATGCTCGGCTCAAAGTTGCACAGTTATAGGCTGCATAGGACTGGCGCACGGGACGTTCAAAGGACCGCACACACGCACCAGGAGCTGATAATGTAAATCTGGATCTATGTATCCTCGTCCGCATTATCAATGGACACGCTGGGATGAAGATAAGACAAGCAAAGGCTGCCTGGGGAATAGCCAACCAGCAAATCCCCGTCATTCATCACGACTATACACACACAAACACACGCGCACGCACGCCCGCACGCACACAGATGGGTTCAGTGATTTCAGAACCGCAGGAATGCCAGAGCTGTTGGCGTATTTCAAAGTTGCCTACGCACTGCGAGTCCAGCCATCACACGGCGGCATGCACATGAAAGGAAGCCAAACGCTTCGTGCGCAAAGATGTTCGCTTCTGGTTTTCACTTTACCTGATCCAGATGGAAGAAGGCGCCTCGCAGGTCTTCCTCAACAAAGCGGTCCGCTCGTTGCCTCTGGCAGTATGTGTTGATTTTTTTAAAATTATTTTTTCAGTCTTTGCCTGTCACTGATTTGGTCCCAGCTTGCACGCGCAGGGGGCAGAGCTCAGCAGCAGCCAGTGTGGCGTCAAGATTTTGGGGATGCAAACGGCGCCTGGCGTGATGTGCTGCCTCCTCTCCGCTGTCTCCCTCGTTCTCCGTCTCTCTCCTCTCAGTTTCTGCCTCTCACACTGCGTCAGGCTCCACTCCCCCCCTCCTCTCTCTCTCTCTCTCTCTCCCCGTCCCTCTCTCTCCTTCTCTCTCTATTTGACTGCCTTTGACTCTCTCTCTCTCACACACACACACACAGTGGAACAGACGGTGATTAATTCGCTGGAATTCAGTTTCTCTCCCCTCCTCTCTCCCCCTCTCTCTTTCTATATGTGCCTCAATCACCCTCAATCCGTCGCATCTTGCTCTGAACTGAAGCGACCGCCAGCCAGCTGTTCCAGCAGAGGAGAGAGGGTTGCATGGTACTTGAGGCGCCGCAGACAGTCATTTACATTAGATGCGTTCCCATTTGGAGCGGGAGATAGCGTGATAAGTACTGTACTATCAAACCAAAAACTGGGGGAAAGTTCTTGATGAAATTGTATGAAGCATGCTGCTGGAGAATTAAACAGTCATACAGCATGGCATTAGAGAAATACTGTTTTTTTTTTTTTTGATAACCCACATTTCTGGGTGTTTCTCTGCACTCCAGCTGCTGCTGGTGGATGCATCAGGTCCTCCTGGAGGCAAAGCTACTGTAGCCCTACTACAGAATGTTATTTTCATGTTGGCGGTTTGCCTGAATGCACTATGGGGTGACCTGATGTCCTGCCAGCAGACATGGTCAGATTAACTACCTCTTTAGTACAGGCACATCACGTGCACAGGCGTGGAGACAGAGAAGGGAAAGAGAAATTAATGGATGAAAACACGTATTAACGGTACACTTTGCACATGTACTGTCATCTAAAATACATGGCTCTTGTTCAAAGTCTTAAATGAACTGCCCCCTTTTTTCACAGATAACATAAATCCACAGTCGTATGTTCTCTTCTCTTACATCATACGTCGCATTAGTGGATACGGAGACTATAAAGCCTGTAATCTGACGCGAGATGGCTGTAGGTGATGGCTGACATTGGAGTGAACCGCACCCTTGTGACCCTCATAATGCATGATAGAGTAATGAGGAATTAGGGGGGTGGGAGGCAGACGAGGTCAGAGAGGGAGGAAAAAATGAAGAAACATAACAGAAACATCATAAATTCACAGAAATCCCTCCTCCTGTCTATCTCTATGTGCACATGTGGAGAGAATAGAATTAGTGTAGAATAGAACATGCTGACATGTCCACGACTGGCATACTCAATAATTAGGATCTCCTCCTGTGAGCAGCCGACCTTTGATTTGACCTCTGACCTGACAGTTTCTCCACAGGGGATGAATACACAATGAAGCATCAGATTAGTATTATAGATTGAATAAAAAAGGTCGATCAGATCAGTGGTTCCCAACCTTTTTCCTTGAGGGACCCCTTTTCTATCATTGAGTAAACTGATGACCCCTGACTAAGTGACATATTTTATGGATATTTCATATTATATTCAATGCATAACAATAACAGTATGGACTGCTAACTGATAAACTGGACAATTAACCAAAACAGTGAACAATATAGCAGCAGGAAATTTGTGTAGAACTTTTAATTTTGAGCAGATTATATTTCCTGTGAATATTGCATCAGAGATGAGTTTTCCTCTTATTTCTAGTAACTTTTAATACAATTCTCTGTTTATATTATGTATATATATATTTTTTTACAATCATACATACTTAATAGGCACTTTTTTCTTTTCCCCGACACTTGGCCATTGTCTTTGGTTGTTTTAACGTTTTGTAATGCAGGACGCAGCTGTTTTGTAGAGAGGGAAGGCTCTGTGAATTGTGCTCAGATCTTCACCGTGTTTATATCTTAAATTATAATCCGAACTTTAAAAATAGCAATTTTGTTTAGTTTTCTTCACAGAAATCAATACAATGCTGAGATATAGGCCAACTGTATATTTAAAAAATAAATATTGTCTTTAGGCTCATTTATGCTCAACATTCGATATGTGCACATATAGGGTCAGAGCCTTCTGTCCGTACTCTGTGTTCATTTTCGTATTTCTGCACGTTTTTTGAAAGCTTACGGATACGGACTAAATGGAGCAGTACCACCAGAAATTGAGGGGGCAGTGTGTAGCCAATAGTTTAAGAAACACATGACAACAGAACACAACATCTATTTCATAGATATAGAAATGTTTTCTATATCGATGTTTTCAACCACTGCCTTCTACAACGCTGCCTCCGCTTTTGCCTCAAGAGGTATATTATTACGACCACCATCCTGTTTGTTGTTGTCAGAAACGTACTTGACTTTCTTTTGCCCTCTGGTGGATGAATGCTTAACAACTATTGGCAACATAAAGGACGCGTGGAAGTATGAGGACAGTGACATCGTTTGAAATTAACAAATCTATTTTCGTATAAAGGGAGCATACATGAGCCTGAACCCTGTGAAGCTATTGGCGAGGCCTATGCAGTGGTGCTATGGTGCCGTTACAGGTAACATTGCATCACAACGGCCAAGGACTGAGGTCACCAAGGTCAACAAGGTCACACCCTCTGATTTTTTTTTTTTTTTTTTTTGTGAATCTGGAGGGGTAAAGTTAAAATTCTCAAAGATTTTCATGAAATCAAACCCCATTTTTTGATACTATTCATGGTCACCATTTTTTCAGCCAATGTATACACAGCCAATGTATTTACATTCAACAGTGGTGGAAGAAGCATTTAGTAGAAATACCACACTGAAAATACTCCAAGTAAAAGTCTAGTATCAAATGTAAAAGTAGTCAAAATGTAGAAAATGGTCCCCG
>JAOVVB010185340.1:0-11162 GCA_028570985.1 Heterobranchus longifilis | reverse complement strand
ACGCTGGTTTTTCAACCATAGAAACGATATAGAAAAAATACATACGATAGACATTTTTATATTGTTTGACGATATATATTGTCATATCGCCCAACCCTAGGTTAAGACTCTCCTCATAATTAAAGGACTTTACTGCAGTACAGCTGCAGGACAGAAAAATAAACAATTTTCACCAAATGTGAAGAAGAATCCGTGGAACCAGACCAGAAAATATCCTCTCTGTCTAGATGTTCTTTAGCTGCGATTCGCAGTAGATTTGCTTGTTGTGGGTTTGAGTTTGTTTTGGTGTTCCTGTGCTGCTCATCTGTGTCTAAACTTCATCGCCCCTCATCGTTGCTGTGTGATAGCTCACCTCCTCGGCGTCTGGATCGCAACTCGCATCAAAGGTCTGCTCAGCGCACCAATCCTGGCCTCGCGCTGGCTGATAAAGCAACACCTCATCCGTAACTTCAACCACATCCCTCACTTCTGTGCAATCTACCTATCTGCTTAAAACCGGCCTGTACTTGTACGTGTGGGGTTTATTTTCAAGAACACAAAACAAAACTGCATGAAAAGTGCTGGAAGGTGGAGAACTACACTAGAAAAGAGAAGGCCGGTAAGAGAGTCAATGGTGTGCATGCTTTAACTTTACTGCATGCGTGTGTCTGTGGCAAGAAGAGATCCAGTTACATGCTTGAACTACTGTCTGGGCAAATCGGAAGCATTCAAGACACCCAACCTCCTCCCAGATATTGCTGATTAAATAATAAAAGCATGATAATGGAAGCTGCATTTCCATTTATGAAATCTAACTCACAGGCTGGTTCTACCGCGGGGGCTGTCCGACCCCCGTCCCCCCCCAAATCATTCCCAAACAGTCTGCCTGACTTCTGCACCCCATGCCAAATGCAGAGAGGGAAAACGGGAAGGAGAAAAATAAATAAATCCTCAATTTTAATGGCTCATTTCCGTGGGACACTACCCTTAAGCCTTGGGCCTGACATCAGTAAAGAGACAACCCCTCAACCCCAATCCTCCATTAAATCTTCCCATCCGCACACACGCTGAGCCACGCATAAGAGTCGGGAGTATGTCTAATCTGATTTTTCAGTTTGGTCGTCCTCTGCAGAGAGCAGACAGACAGTCGGACCCGCTGGTGGCAGGGCAGGTGGAGCTACCAGCCCAAACAGGCTCAATTCATGATTAGTTATTTATGCTCGCTCATGTTTGTTTGTTTGTTTGTGTGTGTGTGTGTGTCTGGGAAAATTAACTGTGAGGGTTCTTGAAGCATACAAAAGAGATAAGAAGTAACAGTGACGGTTCTTAAGTAAAAGTAGTATTTTCTCAACTTTAAATCTCAGTACAACTCAAAACCCAATGTGTAGTTTTTTGGCCTTATAAATTACATTTAGCTTGTTTGTTTGTAAAACTTGTTGTAATTGAAATGATAGATTAAAAAAAAATAAGTTAGAAGGAGAGGAGAAAGAAATAGACCATGCCATGTTTACATATTTTTGAAAAGATAAGAAGTTGTTTTTTTTTTCAAAACTTAATGATAACTGAAGAAACGTTTGCTGTATTTCAAAATAAACACCCTTGATCATTTGTGTGATTCATTTTTAGATTAGGTTATCACAAAAAAAATCTGCAGAAGCTGACTTTCTTTGGGAACAGTTGCTGATGTGAGTGAAAAGTCACTGAGACGTTGTTCTGTGATACTGGACTGTGCAGACAAACCTGATTTGACATGACCTTTTAAAAAAAACCAACCCCTAATTATTAAAACTTTACTTTAAACCCACTATTTAGCATTTATACGCAATAAAAAATATTCACATTTATGGTGCTGAAATCAGAGAATTTTGACTTTTCTCTTAAGAATTACTCAAAAATAGTTGCAGAGTAATTTAACAGTTGAGTTGACAACAAATCGATAATATTCGCAGCTCTATTTCACAACAACAATCTGTGAAGCATCCATAACTGGTGTACGTTAATGAATGATTGATTGCATATACAGCACAGCTGTGAAAATAAAATATGTATTTATTATATCTATTACTTGTATTTATCATTTCGAAGTACTGTTTCTTGAGCAAACTGAGCAAACACCCTCGGCCAGTGAAGGCCAGGAGATGTAGCTGAAAGCTCCGGAAGAAATCTTGTAAGTGTACTTCAAGTTAAGACTTTTTTTTTTTTTTTTAGAAATCAAACTACAATTTCCAATATCAAGAATAAATCTCTCTGTGAGTTTTAACACATTTATAAACATGTCAAACCTGCCTGTGAATGAATGATTTGTGTATAAACAGCTGATCCATGTTTTACAACATGCTGTAAGAATCTGTTCATGTGTGTAATCATACATCATAAATATGATTACAGCAGCTATCATAGACTGTAAAAAAGTTGTATACAGTCTGTGTGTGTTATCAATCATTCATTAACTGTTTATACACCAGTTATGGATGCTTCATAGAAGGAGTTGTTGAAAACATGTATCTTGTGTAAGTGTTAATATGCTGCTTATAAATACTTAATAGGGTGTTACCCAACAATCAATCAATCAGAAAAGATGCAGATCTTAAAAAGCATGATCATTTTTACCCAGTCTGTAGTACAAGGTGTGTGTACTTGTGTGCGGGCGGCACTGATACGTCCTATAGAGAATATAATAAACTGGCCATTTGATCAGATGTGGAATCAGATGAAGAAAGAGGAGAAGGAGATATTTTATTCTGCGCTATCAGTCACTGTATCTGCCGTTCAGTGTCACCCTCGAATGGCCTCTGCTCCTCTGTTGTCTCCTCGCAATGATGTTATGTACACACACCTGATGATTAATATGCAGCCATGGAGCAGTGAAAAGAGGAGCGAGGGGTAGAGGGAAAACAGAGGGGAGAAAGGCCTGATGGGAATCTTTTCGGGACAGTAAACACTGCATGAATTAACCTATCAGAGCGCTGACAGCGTGAGGCGTGACCGGGAAACAAATGAGGAGAGGGCGAGAGGAGAAAGAATGTACAATATGACGATAATATATTGTCCTTAAAAACAGGACAATAGAGCTTTTGAGAGTGTGTTTAATTATATGTATATTATTGATTTCTCTTTATATCCTGTATTCCTTTAACTTCAGGTGATACATTCGTACTGCTTTTACACAAGTCAGAGATATATTATATTGTTTTACAGAACGCTTATGTATGCATGTGTGTATAAGTGTGTATAGTGCGTACTCAGTGTCAATCAAGCCAGTTTCTAATTAAGAGTTGCTGTGCAAGGTTAGCGATTGTTGCTAGGGAAGGAAATCACTATCAGCGTCCCATTTTCATATGAATGAGCGCTTTTAATTAAACTGAACAGCTAATGAGAGCCTATATCAAAATAATACAATGTTTTACCAGCTATGTAAGAAGTGAACAAAAAAAACCCTGCAATGATGACATATAGGACGAAAAAGGAGCTGAAGAGAGAGACAAACGGAAGTGAAAGGCAGGCAGATTAACTGGTTCTGAGCAGAAAACAGATATCTGTTGTCTTTGAACCTGTAATGTTATTTCTGCGCTGACAGAAGTTCAAAGAATCCGGAGGCCCAGATTGAGTAAGACTTTGGTGCACAAAAGGAACGAGGAGGAGAAAGAGAGAGAGAGAATAAATGTCGACTTGCATGTTGTAAGTCTCGTACGCGTCTGAGAGCGAAAGAAGCAGGAAGGGAGATCTCAGATGAAAAAGCAGAAAAAAAAAACTCTCTTCCATTGTTGGGAGTCTGTGTGTTCGTGTGTGTGTGTGTGTGGTTGTCAGGCGTGCACGCATACTTGTGTGCCTGCTATAATTTCTCCATTTGAAGGTTAATTAACGCTTGAAGTAAAAGCTACAGGACTGCAAATCAAAGACAGTAAACAGTCTTCCAGCTGCCTCAGGGGATTATTAGAAAAATAAATGAAAGCTGCATAAAACAATTAAAATATTTGAAATGTGAACTTTGAGAGGCAGTTTTCCCTCCGCTTTCCTTTGATAACATTAAAATGATCAAGGACAAGTGAAATAAACTTAGAGGAAAAGTGTGTAAGCAGAACACTGTACAAAAACGTACACAATGTGGAGGCTGTCAATGCAATGTATTGATAGAAAAACAACGTACAGTATAGAGTCGGTCCGTTCAATCCGCGGCCCGCGGGCCACATCCGGCCCAGAAGCAACCTCTGAGTGGCCCAGCATACAAAAGTCTGATACATGACAAAATATGTAAACTACATATATAGTGTATGGACGGTGGCAGCAGCAAAGCGTAAAAAAATAAATAAAAATGCCGACCTAAACAAATCAATAACAGTTCCAGTGTGGAACTGAAGCAGTTATATCGCTATATACTTGCTTTTAAATACACGTATGCAAACGCATGACGCTGCCTCGTATATTCTGCGTCCAGTTTGTCGGTTAAATGTGTACGTGCTCGGAAATTAATGTGACATCTACGCAAACGGATGGTCAAACAGTATATTTCTGACTTTAGCTCTCTGAGGAGTAGCTGGTCTACCGCTGCCTCAGTCGGTTAGTTTGTTTGTTAGTTTTGTTAGTTCCTAACCTTACATTAATACACTTGATGTGCCTGGGTCAGATGTGACCAAAAAATATGTTTTCTTTAATTTGAAAAGTAAAACAATAAACATTGCTACTTTTTTTTTTTTTTTTACTACATTCATTTGTATTTGATTACATGTCATACCAAAAGCTTTAAAAAAAAAAGGTTTTAATAGGCTGCTAAAAATATCTGGCCTGGTTTTAAAATGCGGCCCAATTGAATTTGTAATTTAATAGCCCTGGTATAGAGTATTAAAACAAAGTGTTTTGAGTTTGTTTACATGAGGAAGCCACACAATTATCTCTGCAAAATACAGTAAACTTAATTTCAAATATAGAAAATGACAATATAATAACCGTAAACTGCGAGGTTCTCCACTCTGCATCTGCCACTTCAAACAGAAAACAACAGATTATTGCAGCAGCCAGTGGGCAAGCAACTAAAAAGGGGAGGCACAAAAAAAATGCAATTTAGGCTCCTTGAAAGAAGGTAAGAAAGTGTGTGATGTTGGTGGTTGGGAGGGCAGTATATATATTTCATGTGGGGCTGTGCCGTGTGCATGTCAACACCCTCAATCTGGCAGACCAGAGGGATATGAGCTAATTAAGGAGGACGACAACCGAAGGGGCAAAACAGAGGGAAGAAATCAAATTAAAGGCAGGAGGGGATTAGTGAGAGAGGCAAAGTACTTTTCGACTTTTTCGAGAGTTTCGCTCAAACATTTTTGAAAGAGAGGAGGACGAGACAAAGTGGGGCGGTAAACAGGGAATAAAGAGTCGGAGAGACGGATGAAGAGAGCTTTTGCGAAAACTGGTTTGGAAGTTATTTCAGACCACATTTGCATCAAATGAACCCCCCTGCCCTGTTTTTATATGTTCCGTTTGTCTTACTGTCGTTTTCTCTCTGTCTTTGTCTGTCTTTAGTTCTCTCAGAGGAGCTGTCCCTGTCCCAGCCCCGGAGCTCGTATCTGATGGGCAGCGGGCCACTGTTTTCATAAACACAGTTTTTGGAGGGCTAGCATACATACATAAACAGCAGCACCACAGGCTGCAGTGTCAGATCTCCTCTAAACCTCCGTCACTCACTCTGCTCTTCTAAAAGCCCCATCAGGCATGTGTTTGGGCCAGCCTGACAGTGCCGGGGCTTTCAGACGGGTCCCAGACAGAACCAGAGCCATGTTTGGGTCCCCCTGTAGACACAGAGCCCCCCGGCCCCGTCAGAACCCCGCTGTCCCCGCCTGTCAGTCCAGGATTAACTCTGTATACACACGGGCCCATTACAGTACACAGCGTAGACCTCAGGGCACAATAAATATCCTTTAATCTGATAACCTTGTGTTTGCTCAAAAAAGAAAGTATAGAGGTTTGTGTGGGTTTAAATTGTATGTTAGCATATTACTCTATGAAGAACCTCTAAATCTGTAAACAGTTTTTTTCTGATAATTAAAGAACCATTTGTGGTTTCCTACAGCTGAGATTCGGAGGTTCTTAAGTGTGCTCTTGGTTTTCTGTGGCACCAAAACCCTCCGCATGGCAGTGCAGCAGCTGTCCCATACATATAAATATTTATATGAATACATTTTTAAAAAATCTATCCACCTTCACAAAAATAGTATCAACTCAGTCCCAAAGGATATAACTGCTGTTAGACCACCAGTGAGGGTTTTCCTCCTAATAATTAGTGTTTTAAAAATAATTTAAAGCTGCTATCATTCAATATTTTATATATTCACAATGATTCAATTGACCACACGTCTCGTAATGATGAACCCACAGATAATTATCACTCGACTCTGCAGTTCCCCTCAGCTCTACGGAGCATTTTAGAGTCTTTCAGCTCGTTGTTTTTGGTTTCTGACTCACCGCTCACATCAGTGTCGTTTATGCAGCAGCAGTTTTTAGCCCAAGAATATGCTCTTAAAACCCCACTGTACACTACCTGCTCAGCACAAAACAAAAGACAGGCAAAGTTAGCGACTAACTGGTGAACATGGTCGAGCATTTAGCAGCTAAAGAGCCAAAATAAGAGTGTATATTGGACTTACATTCGTCAGGTGGACACCAAATTAATGACAACGTTGTTCCGTGTCTGCGTGTAAATAACTTTTTGCTAACAAGTTCTCCATAAACTTAAAAAGGTGAAAATATGTCACATGTTGTATTTACAGGATGTTTCTGCTGCCCCCAAGTGGTCAAAAAATCACTTAAGACAGCTTTAAATTGTTTTGAAAAGGTGAAGAATTAAGATTAATTTGCAACTACAACTACAGTGGTAGAAAGTAACAAAGTACATTTACTCAAGCACTGTGCTTAAGTGCAAATTTGTGGTACTTTTAATCTTTTGCTACTTTACTCCACTAGATTTCAATTGGATATTTTAATCTTTTTTATGTATTGTGTTTATTTTTATTTTTTATTGGACCTTGAGTCCAGAATAAAGTCTGAATTGAATTGAATGGGAAATATTGTACGTCATACTTCACTGCATTTATTTTACAGCTACTTTACAAATTGAGATTTTACATAACAAAACAAATATGCTTACAAAACAATGCATCGTTATAAATCAAACTATCAAAAAGTATGTAAAGTAATTCAATTACACCTCCACCGGCTTCATCAGTAAAATGCTGCTTATACATTAATGCATCAGAAATAATAACCTGATTAAAAATATATAGTACTTTATATTATTCTGATCTGAATACTACATGTGATTGGGTCATTTTAGTCATGAGATTTAACTTGAATTCAACAGTCATAATAATGTGCTTACCATTTCTCTCAGGCTTGATGCAGAAAACATGTATGTGTCACAACAACAAAAAACACATTGTGGTGCAGTTCCTTTTCTGAGAGAATTCACAGAAACTTTTATGTGAGACACATTGACATGAGCATGATACAGTTTGCGTTATTCTACTAAATTAAATAATTCGCTAAACATATTTTAGGCTCAGTGGATTCCGAAAGCTGCGTGACACATAAGGAGTGAGTTAGTGGTTTCTTTGTTTAGGACTATCATGTTTGGTGACTAATCTAAACAAAACATCTACCTCTGGGTTGCCGCAGACCAAATGGACTCCCCTGAAGACATTTCATTAGATTGTCAAACAAGCATGAAAATCCAAGAATACTTGACATCTCTTTGACATCTTTTACAAGGTTATCCAGAGTGGAAGTGACTTTTCACATGACCCTACACATCACATGACCCCACCAGCAGCAATTTTAGCCGAACTGGACCCCGAGTTTGAAACGCTCCTCCCTGCAGCCTGACGTCCCCTCACAGTAACACAACGCTCGAAAGGGAAAAGCTTCAGGCCTTTCCTTCAAATTCATTACTGTGTTGGTTCAACATAATTATTGGGAACATTTTTGTGCCTATAGGACCTCAGAGCAGTTTAATAATAGTTAAGGCTCTACACTGAGCTGAAAGACAGTTTGACAAAAACTCTGATTAAGAGAGAAAAGTAAGAAAGATCAACCTGGAATCCTACTGTTTCGCAGAGAATGTAAATTGTAAATGAAAATGTAAATAAATGAAGTCGGCAGGTGATAAATGGCAGTCTGCCTTGTAATATGTTGTCAGGGATGTTCTTTTTTTAAATTTTTAATTTTTTTAATTATTTTCCTTTTAGATCGTTGTAGTCATTTTTTGACTGAACAAGTAGTCTGACAAGTATGACAAGTAGTTTATACTCTAAGTCCTGTAATAGAGCCTGACTAACACTGAATCTTATATAAAACATACCGAAACTGATATTTGAGAATTTAAAAAATCTGATAATGTATCAGCAGATTTTTCACATCAATACATAACATAAACAAAGGATCCTTTAAATTAGTATTGTCAACAAATTGTGACCAAGATATCTACTGAGTGGGACATTTTATAGTTAAAAATATATAAATATAAAATATATTCGTCAGTGCTCTCTGGTGTACAAACAATGTGATGGTCTACGAAAATGTCTTTGACATTTCTGCACTGCAGTTTTTGTTTCTTAGCCTATACTAATATATCTGTAATAAGCTGATGAGGGTAAAAATGATAGTTACTGTAAAGAATTACAACAATTCTTTCTGTGCTGAAGTGCAGCAGTAGTTTGTAGTTACTTGTTCTACTTTATGGGATTAAAAGGGAGGATAGCTATTAGCAGAAGTGCAATACAGGGACAAAGTGGAGTCTAACTACCAGGGCTCTGACACCAGAAATGTGTGGTCTGGTCTAAGAATGATCACAGACTACAAAAGTAAAACCAGCAGTGCTGAGGTAATGTCTGCATCTCTCCCAGATGAATGGAATAACTTCTATGCACGCTTTGCGATCAACGCCCCGGCTGAGGAAGCACAAAAGGCCCAGGACCCCTGCCCACTAATAAAATCCAGGGCAGAGGTGTGTAAATCTCTCAAAAGGATTAATCCACACAAGTCACCTGGACCTGATGGCTTCCAACTTCTCAAGGTGTGCAGACCAACTGACAGATGTTTTCACATTCTCAACCTCTCACTGCTCCAGTCTGTAGCCACATGTTTCAAAAAGACCACCATCGTCCCAAAAAGACCAAAACCCTCTGCCGCCCAGTAGCACTGCATATATGTATTAGCATATATTATATTTTATTTGTTATATAGTATCCCTTATTTTAACTTCGGTTCAGATTCTCATTTTGTTTCTACTTGTGTGATCTTGTCTTTATTTTTTTTTAAATACATATTGGATTAGCATTGTTTGAGGGAGCCTGAGACTTAGTTTTTAATGTTAACATGTCTATATGGTGTTTTTTAGTTACTACAAGACATATCCTAAGTGAAATGAGCACCAACACCATGGCTGTGCCATTAACGGTCTCAAAAATCCAGATTCAGACAGCCAGGTTTTATGACATCATATGTACCAAAGAACCAATCAAATCACTTGTGGCTGGGGCATTCTACAACGACTAGTGTGGGCGGGGCTTGAGGCCAGATCCAGAATTTCTTAATGAGGGAGAAGAGTAAATTTGCTTCCATACCCTTTTCAGAGTATTTTTACATACTTCAAAACATGGAGGAGGAGCACTTTAAACAGTTTGGGGAAATATGCGAGCTAAGTGAGCGCGGTCTCGTTTGAAAGTGTAGTAAACGTCATCTGGATGGATGAAAAGTTATATTTGCACAATGTATTGTTTCTAATATTAGGTTTTCTTTTTTAACTTAGTTGCACATCATATGAACACAACTGTAAATCTAATAAGGGATTTAAAATAATAAAGTGAAATACAATATGTATTTTTTATACATATATTTTGGCCTTTTAAAGCTTCCATCTACATCCATGCCCTTATTAAAGTATGCCACTTTTCTTACTACTTGGTAGAAAATGATCAAAGAGAAGTGGAGCAAATGATCTACCACAGACAGCACAGATGGATAACGGATGATGTTTATGTTCAGAAGAGGGGGAAAATCCACTTTAAGTAGAAGCGAGAGTTAGGAAACCATGCCATTTTAATTTCCGCACAAAAAAAGGGGATTGATTTATATATTTGGGGTAAATGACACATTTGTACTCGGCCTATGTAAGAGCAGAGAGGAGCACAGAGCAGTGTGCCACTGAGCCATGGGAGAATTTAAGCCAAAGATGAGGCAGAGAGTGGAGCAGGGCAAGCCTATACTCTCCAGACAGACAGACAGACAGACAGACAGACAGACAGACAGACAGACAGACAGACAGGAGAGCAGCTGGCTGGGAACCGGCAGCCAGTAATCACTGTCGGCAGTTCACATTGTACACGATCATGTGCCATGAACATCGTGAACGCATAGTTTCATGCATCTTGGCCCCAGGTCTTGTGCCTATATCATTATGAACACACACACAGGCACTGACACACAAAAAAAACAAACATAAGAGCTCCATCTTTCACTGAGACAACAGAACAAAGAGATAAACACACAGTCAGAATAAATGTTGCCCACCACATGACTGACAGCAGAGCCACTCCTGCATGCAGACAGACTATTGAACCACTCCTCCGTGCAGACAGTCTATTACATTTTGTGAGTGTGTGTGTATTGGTGTGTGTGCATGTGTGTGTGTGGCAGTTGCAAGTGATAATGGAGGTCAAGCCTGAAGTCTGTCTCTCCCTCTATACCAACCTTTCCCACAGTTCCTGAGTCACATCTGTAATTTCACATCAGTGAAACAAGGCGCAGTGAGCCTCACACACCAGCTTACTCCCAAATAGTTTCTAACACAGACAAATTATCTACAATAGGCTTGGGTGGCATCACTGTATTGCGGTATACCAGGGTATTTAGAAATCCCTATGGTATGAATTTCAATACTGTCAAAAACACAGACGCTCGTCTTTATACAGATGCTGTATCACGTGTGTATTTGCGTTATTCGTGTACTCCCGCCAGTGTCGCTGTATCTACAACATTTTTTTCATCAACCATGGCGGAAATATAATAACGACTATTGCTGCTTTGTACCTGCAGTTGTGGAAGTCCCAGATACGTTTGAAAACTAAACAGCGTCGTGTCGGGATTAAAAACATTACAGCTCGGTGAATGTCATACTTTCTTCAGGAAGTACTTATTATGAT
>JAOVVB010185310.1:0-11162 GCA_028570985.1 Heterobranchus longifilis | reverse complement strand
GATCTATCAGGGGATCTGTTACTTGATTTGTGATGGATTAAAGAAAAAACCCAGACAAATTTGTGTACAAGAGAATAGAACAATAAAAACTCCTCACATGGTTTCACTATACATCGGCGTCTCCAATGATTTTAAACGCTAGTTTTAGATTCACAAATTCACAACAGACTTTGTGGAATGCAAAATCTGTACATTTTCGTGCGTACCCTAACCATACAAACTACAGATTTATGAAACGACTGACTTGTTAGAGAAGTTTCTATATACAGCCCATTCTTATACTGTAAACAAGTCTTAAAAGGGCTACCATGTGTATATCATACTACACCACAGTATACATATACATTAAACACAATGGTCACAGTGAAACACAACAAAACCTTCAGCTCCTCGTGTGCTTGCATGACTTTTTGTTTGTTTCCCTTGTCCCGAAAGAGCATTTGGATTTAATGAAACTCTTTTGGCTTTGAAGGCAGTTTAGCAATGTTAGTCATGTGTCTTCGGTTTCAAATTCTTCCAATTCCTATTTGATGTGGTTACACAATCCATGTCAAAGGGACTTAGGCCAGTGGAAGGGGTGTTGCGGGAGATGAAAGGCAGCTTATGCAAATGTTCACTGTCTTCACCTGTTGATCTGATATTAATCCTGACCAGCAGAAATGTGTTACTGTGATGAAAACATTCAGCCGTGCACATGTTTATGTCCCATGTGTTACTCGCACTCAATCTTACGCTCACTGTCTTTTTTTTTTCAGGGTTTTGACAAGAGTGTGTGCTGACCTGATCACTAAATGGCGCTGACGGTGAACCTTATCGGGCCTTCGCCATGGGGCTTCAGAATATTTGGAGGAAGGGACTTCAAGAAGGCCATAACTGTATCAAAGGTACTTATCAACAGCCGCCCTACTGCTGGACCTCGTCACACCTTATCAAATCATATCCTCTGTTTTTGTCAAAGCACAGCCTGTAATGGCATGTCATGCAAAGTCAACTTCCTCCTCACTACGTCTCTTTTCTTGTCTTTGTTTGTGTCCGCGGGCTGCTTCGCACCTATTTCCTTGACTACTGAACCCGTTAGAATAGAATGGAAGTAGATTACATTAGAAGGAAACGACTGATTACAGTTGCAGTGGAAGTCGAGGTGGGAGGTGAGGGGTTCTTGATCCCAGAGTGCAGTCTGCGAGTGTGAGGTTTGTGTTTCTTTGCTAACTCGCGTGCGTTACCACGTGCATCTGTAAATTCGTACTTTAGCGTGTTCTTTTTACTGACCGTATTTTTCCAGTCACTGTTAAAAAGATGGGATAGAAGAAGCGGAAATGTTACCACTGTAAGCAGACGACACACAGTAAACACCATCAGGAAACCTTCTGCATGCCAGAGACGCCCGGTTCTGCCCACTGCACATCCTGGTCCGACATCACCACCTCAGCCTGCTTTTTTCCAGTGAGACTCCTCAGACCATAAAGGATAAATTATGGCAAAACCATGACAGGGTACCAGTGCTTCACACAGACTTTGACTTCAAAAGCATTCATTGTTGCCCCCTCTTGACAACTTATGCTAGAAAAACAGGCCTCCTCATGAATAAGTCTGCTTTAAGTCTGATTTAGTTACTGCTAGCCAGTAAACAACACCAAGCATGTTTGCTTTATCTCAAATATCAAACGGGTTCACTGAAGTCACGGAGATTCCTGCAGAGAGAAACTCCATCACTGAAATTGGTTTGAGAAACGACTTCCCCCCCCCCTCATAGTTAAGCAGCAACAGCCATCTGAAATGGTTTGCACTTGGCACAGAGACGACATGGATGCCCTCTTTTATTCCCGTTAGCCTGAAAGATAGCTTGCCCCCGTTTCACTCTGGCACCGACCCTGGAAAAGAACCCCCAGCTGCTCTTAGTTTATGTGAAACCAGGCGTGTCCTGATCAGAAAAGGCACGCACTATTGTGGGTCACCACAGCAACGCTTAATTGCCTCTCGAGTGGGCCCACAGACATGGCACCTCTGCCCTCTTGCTTGGCTAAACTGACAAACAGCCCGTTGACTGGCACTCTCTTTGCATCCATTTTTTCCCTCCAGAGATGTAAGAATGAGTCTTTCATCCTCTCTGATTGGCTCCGTATTTGTTTTGTTTTGCATGCTTCGTTTTATTGCCCCTCTCTGTTTTTTATTGTGAGGCGAGAGCACTGTTTGTGGCAAATGTCATACTTCTCTCTAAGCAGTATAAGCAGTTGCAGCAACTGCCTCCTCATTTGGCCTGTTGTTTCAGTAAGCCTGTGTGTTTGGGTGTGTATGCCTGGGACACAGGAACCAAGCTGAAAGCGGTGGCTTGGACGTTTTGTTTCGGCCCATTAGTGTGGAATTCCTTCTGATGTGGTGGTATAGCATTGGCTTTGACATGCGGTGAGGCTGGTTGCAAAGGTCAGGCCCAGTCAAACCATCAAGTAGTGTCACACTAATGACTTCTCCCCGAGGGTGTCATGAATCTGTCCGCTGTTGACCGGCACCATGTGTGTGAAATGTTGTGGCGTCTGTTGGTATTTACTGTGAGGGTCATGAGTCGCAGAGACGGACAGTTCGATTAGGAGTGTGAAGCAACTCGTCAACACCTTTTCTCATTTACTCGTTCGTTAATGCTGAATGTCAAGCCAATGACAAATTGTCCACACAGCCTTAAGATACAGAGCTGTCTATGCTTGCCATATGAGTAGCATCCATAACGTGTTCAGAACAGGACCTGGGGCCAGTATGACCTAATTTTAGCTCATTCTTCTGTTCGACAGGTCAACGGGGGCAGCAAGGCAGAGCACGCAGACCTGCAACCTGGTGACATTATCTTGGAGATCAACGGGGAAAACACGGCCGACATGCTGAACGTGGAGGCCCAAAACAAGATCAAGAACTCCAAGACTCAGCTGCAGCTGGTGGTGGAGAGGTACGCTCACATGCAGATCTGCTATAGAAACAAATATTCCTGCTGCCATGATTTGTAGTTTTATGTTGGGCATAGGATTGCTGTGATATATCGATTTCATGGCATAGAGTGGTATGGAAATTGACGGTTATCATACTGTATACATTTGCATCTACGGTATTGAAAGAAATATTTTATTTATTTTCAGGGAGACTTTTTACATATACTTCCATTACGAGACATACCATGAAAATCTCATACTGTTGCATCCCCTTGTGCATATTTATATTGTTGGATTTATAAACACGAAATGCATATAGTGCCATGCAACATTCTGCAGCATTCCCCATATGAATATCCCTAATTTTCAGCGTTTGTGCCAAGACCACAGTCGCCTCAGCTTCCATCTTTCTTTACACTGTTTATAACTTTATCGTGCAGGCACTGTACAAACAAAAACAAGTGATTGTAATCAGGGGAAATGCCAGCATGTACGAGAGCCACAGTGTTCCCTTCCCCGGTCCCTCTTAATAAACCCTGTTTTAGAGATTTGCCAAGACCTTGTTTGGATGACGGGGAGTTGGCTACTAAAAAAGTTTTCCTTTGAGCCAGGACCGCTCTTGGCTGGCATTTTGATTAAAGGTCCTCCCTAAATTCTCATTTCTTGTCACTGTTGCCCCCGTCACTCTCTTTCTCTCTTTCTCTCACTGCACGCAGACACATACACAAACATGCCCATACATACACACTCTCACGCACGTGTGCTTTCACATACTTCCTCCTTGGATGTCCCACGTCCATGTGAGTGAATTTTTCCCTGCTGACCTCATGTCTCCCACCAAGCCAGAAACAACACCGCTACTTCTTGCCTGCCCAGGACAATGCCACTATGTAGTTCTGCCATGTCTTTAATCCCACTCTGTTAACTGTCAGCGGTTTTCAGCACCAAGACTCCTGCATCTCACAGGCTCCTGTCTTAATAGCACTCATCAAGCATATTACCTATTTGAATTACATTCAGACAAGCTCTCAAGAGGTCTGCAATTGAGTAGCACAAATCCGTAATGTTTGATTTGTTCTTTGCTTAGTTGAGAGCGCTCCCTTTTTCCAGCTCCACATCTGGGTGGCACTTTATTCTCATTAAACCAGCAGTGATGTGGGTACTGGCCGTCATCACACAGATGGTGTTGCCTGCTGGAAGAAGCTGACATCAGCTCATCCTCAGAATGTTTTTTTTTTTAGCCGTGTCTGCTGCTGTTTATTGTTGGTGCATCCAATGACTCACTGGCGTTATTTTTACATAAGAAACAACGCAACCACACTATCACTGTCTTGTTGTCATTGATCCCGGAAACATTTTAGTCAGGCTTTGTTTGCAGCTACTTGTTTGGGCTTCATTGTTCATTGATGCCTTGTGGATGATGTAACGTTGACCCAAACATTGGTCACTCTGTGATATTGTTGCTTTCTCTAATGGAGTCGGCCGTCAAAACAATTCACGGGTATAGCTTTAGCACACAGCTATACTGGTGCAGTGTCTCCTCTTTGGTACTGAGATGGTGGGATGTACATGCATTTACTGCTGTGTGGTTTATGTGTGTGCATCAAGCAGCTCAGACTGGTCTCATTCCCTGTTCATAGCAATGACCACGAAAAGTAACGCACTGTAATTCGTACATAATGCACACAATTGTGAGACATGAGGCCCAGGTTTAAAAGACACAAGGTTGGCCTGATCTCACACACAGGACTTTCACCCAGGAGACCGGAGTTTGAGTCTGTGTGTATCATATAAGGCAGGTAGAGGGGTGCGGAGAGAGGGAGAGAGAGAGAGAGAAGGAAACACTGCACATGCAGGGCCACACGTAAGAATCACCAAAGATTCAGAACACTTACACTGAAAGTGCTGTTGCTAAAATGACAAATACCACATGAACCTGACTGCATCACTTTGAGATTTGCTTGATTGGTAAAGCAGCAAACCTCACTAGAAAGTTGGGTAATGTACATTTTATTCATATAGCCCAAAATCACAAATGTATTTCAAAGGGCTTATCATTTTTACAATGACACCCACTATCTGTACTATCCCTCGAGTAAAGACACAGCTCCACAAAAAAACCCAAACTGTTTTCTGCTTTATTTAATAATAGACTACCAAAATCTGTGAGGTATCGAAAGTTGATGTCACAGTTTCTGGTCAGATTCGTAGTTCCTGATTTCTTTAAATAACTTTTTTCTTTTTGCTTATTTTGTTAAATGAAAAACAGGAATTTGTCAAAAAATATGATTGTGTATTGAAAAAAAAGTATCACTTTGGCAACACATTACTGAAACTCATACCAGCACCAGTATCAAAACTTTTCAAACGATTTCGAGGCCTATAAAACTGTGGCTTGCCTCGTCCTAAATACTGGTCACGCAGCTTGACACAGAGTACGTTCCCTTTGCTTCTTGTGGATTTGAATTCTCTTGAACTGAGGTCAATATTACATTTTTTTAATATTTCAGAATGAAGAGGTATTCTTAAAATGCACATGTTTGAAGAATCTGCCTCTGGCAGGTTAACTCCAGGTCCCCTCGATGACAGCTGTGCACAGCTAGTATCAGCAAAAGATTTATGTCAGTTTAGCATCTCTGTGGTAAAGTCACAGTTAGCATTTTTACAAGAAACAAATTCTTCTTCTGTAATGGAGACCTGTAACTGGAGTTCTTCAGGGGCTATAGACTAGAGACTGATCTGATTACTCAACTAAAATACATCTCATGGTCTAAAGAGCTCTGGTGCTCTGATGTGCGTGGTAGAAAGTGGAAGTTTAAAGATGAACATTTTTCAGCTGCGCAGTTCCTAATTCAAAGTAATGAATTTCTCAGCCGTTGCCACATTAATATCTCCTACGGGAAGAAATGTCTTAAGGCTGCTGTATCAGTTTTCGTCTTCTTGCCATCTCTCCCTTGTATGCACTATGTGAAGCCTGGGCCACGAGAGGTGTGTTTCTGGGTGATTTACCACAGGCATCCAGGCCTTCCTGTGTGCCTCATTACCCCAGGCTCAACCAAAAACCAGTCAGCCTCTGGCCCAGCAGCCAGGGGGGCACTGTGTGTTTGCATTGGCACTTATACCCATATTTTCCCCTCCAAATTCAATGATGGAATTGCTCACAGAATGTGTTTTCTATTTAAGAAAGTAAAACAAAAGTGACTTGGAAAGACGAAATCCATCGGGAGAATATTTCCTAAAGGGGGACAGAGTCTGCAGAACTCTCAAAGATTCATGGGAACATACTGATGGATGTTTGCCAACCTCTACCCCACATTAGTAAAGAGGATGACAAAAATTATGATGGCTTTGCTTGCATTTCATTTATCAACTTATGGCCCTTAGGAAATTGATTATTTTTTTCTTCATTCATTATTTTTCTTGCAAGTTCTTACGCACTTTCAAGTGCACCAGCATGGCCAGAATGTCATTTAGACCACTTTTAAATACCTTGCTTATTTATTTAACATAAACTTCCTTCCTGCCTTTGTTGCTTTTTTTGTAATTCAGCAGTGATGAGATCAGACTTTATCTCACATGCTACACAGATGGAGAATTCATTTTTGGGTATGCAGATATTATCAGTGTTGACTGTCAATTGATCTCTGTGGTTTTCTGTCTTTCAAGACCTGAACCTCCCAGCCCTGGACAGACCAACGGCATCAGCACCCCCGAGCAGCTCACCGGACGCTTCCAGGTCAGTTCTTTAATCTGTCTTCAGTTTGTCTCGATTACTGGACATTAAATGGCAAATTGATGCCCAGAGCAGCATTTTTCACATCGTTTTGATCCACAACATTGCCTGTTTTATTTGGATAATGTGTTGTTTTGACTACACAGGGTATGCTGCTTCATTTCCACTAATGCATGCGTGACACATCTGTTTATTACATATCTACTTATTTCACTGTCCTCAAGATGGAAGTAAAACAAGCCATTGCAGTGATTTACTATTTGTTTCTGTGTTTTATTGAGATCATAATGAGTCTCAAAGCCTGCAATATATGGTGATAATGAGTACAAAATCTGTAGACCCATTTAAGGACAAAACATCTACTTCTGTGTACTTGTGTGCGCTGACATTCTCACAGGTGTCCATTATGCTTCTCACTTAAGCCTTTCACTACTTTCATGGTAAAAATGCAGCAGTAAAGATCGAGTTATGTTCAACGGATACTAACGCAACAACATTCCTCTGATGTGATGTTTTGTAGGAGGCTGTAATAGTGAGTAGAGATGAGAATCAGAACTACAGAGAATACACCATCTCCAGCCCTGGGTCGCTGTCCCCCGGACCTTATTCACCCGATCCTTTTGGCAGCCCCGACGGGAAGAGGGAGAGGCTGACACCGACCAACAAGAGGTAACTCACTTGACCTGCTGTAGAGGAAGTCAGCATTGCAATGTTCAAGCATGCAGATCAAATTTGGGTTTTATTGCATATCTGATAAAAATCAGTCACACTAATTCGCTGCAATCATAGACTGTATAAAAGCAATTAAGAGTGACGTCACCCATTGGTTTGTGGACTCCTGACGAGTTTGGAATTTGGCCGTCGCCCTGTTGACTTTTTGGAGCCAGAAGTTGACCATATTTGGAGCAAGAAGGCAGCGCTGGGGACGATGACGCGGTCTCGTCTATGGTGTCAAAGACGCTGCTACGCTAAACCACAGATGGTGGATATAGGAAGATATGACACTACAGGCACCGCCAATGTTAAGAAACGGTACACACTTCCGGTCTCCTAAGTGTGCGTGGTCGCCTCTTCCCGCCCATCTCCTCCGCCGCCTTTGGAAGTGAAATCTCATTGGTGCGGTTTGCGATCACGGCTGTTAGCTGAGCTGTGTTGCCAGATCTCGTGAGAATTCATTGCTGAGACAGAAAAAGGTCTCGAACAAAGTTAATTTTCTCCTGATCTGTCCGTCTGAAAAATATCATTTTATTGTCAGGATGTTCAAGAGATATGTGACTTGTGGAAACTGGGTCCAATTTTTACTTTTGTGACTATGTGGCGAAAGGATGGATCATAATCTGTGATCAGGTTCACTTCTTCCATTGGACTCAATACATTCAGAACAGCTTCTAGTCTCCTAAAGAGGCGGGGCCGTAACTAAACACACGTCACACAGAGAAACAGGAAATGACTCCGAGATGGGGTACTCGGTTTATCCACTGTCTCTGGTTTTACTTACGTGTATTTATTTTAGTTGGTTAACTGAACCGGTGCTGTGTGCCTTCAGGGTCAGATGGACGAGGATGTCCAGAAAGCCTTGAAGCAGATCCTGATGATGTGCAAGATGCCAAGCCAAGCCAAGGAGGCGTGCTAAGGCACACTGGGCCTGGTTTCCCCCAAAAAAAAACATATTGAAAGTAAAGTGAACTGCTGCTGTCACCACATGTCCTCCCGTCCGAATTCACACGTTTGCTTGTGCTGATTGCAAGCAAGGCCAACACATGGTGCCTCTGGATAAACCTTGAATATTTGTTAATTTAGGTTTACAATCTTATGATGGAAGACGTTTTTTTGGGAAACCCCAGCCCAGCATACAGGTACTGTACATCAGCCAGCTGACCATTCAAATGAATGAACGAACCAAGAGGTTACAGCCAAACTTATAATCTCAGTATGTGCACGTCAACACTGTCAGTGTGCCGTAACCTTAAATCACATGCAGTTGCGTGATAATGCAAACACATACTGACATAAACACACATGTATGTGCGCACTAATCAGTCCACTGAAAACGATGACTTGGACGTGGTTTGTTTTTGTTACAATGTGCGCTTAGAAAAATAAGACTGTTGGCGCTGCTGTCGCTCGTATCTATTTTATGATACAACAGTGTTAGTAATATTTTACTTGTTGTCTAAAGGTTTCATGGTTGTCAGCATTTTCCTGATACAATCTAAATTATTTGTGCCCTCTTAACAATGCATGTGACTTTGCTCAGCGCCAGCCCAAACATCACATAGAAATGTTTTTTTTTGGCCGCACTTCTATGAAGAAAAAGCATGATACTGTTTGTATTGCTATTTTCCTATTAGCACAAAAAAATTATAAAAAACAAATGTATTTTACAGAGTTGTATTACCATGCTATGTTTTCTAAGATACTGTACTTTAATGAAGAGGTTTGATAGCTGTATTTTTGATGGCCTTGTTTTATGTGAATTAATTTCTTTTTCCTTGAGTATAACAACGCACTATTTGGTCTAGTGACACCTGAATTAGTTTATTTTCCTGTTATTCGTATTTTACATACAAGAGTTTGAATATGATTGTTTACTGTTTAAAAAAAAAATTATGTTGTAACAAATGCCCTACAGTACAGTATGGGCTCAATATCTGTGTCTTTTTGAATGAGAGGATAGTTAGCAGGTAAGATTTGTAGTTCTTGCATTTCCTCTCCTCTTGTCTAATCTTACACTTTGGTCTTTTGTTCAATAATTCCTGATGTGAAAAACATGCAAAATGTGTTGGCAGAAAGCAAATGTTTGGAAATCAGACAGTATTTTTCTGGCTCTGCAGTACTTTCAGCTGAGAATTACCGTCAATATCAGTAATTCTCAATTGTCGTAGATGCCAATTTCACCAGGCTTCCTACTTCCTGATTAATTTATTTACATTTACCAGGAATGTTTTTTTTTTTTTGTCTTTCTATTTGTGATGCTCTTTCAGTGTTTCTTTGTAGGTACGGATACGCACTCTACAGAATACATTTCAATTTTATTTCTTTGAACGTGTCTTCTAGAGACTTCTGAACTGTTTTCACATCACACTCCTTTGCCTTAGTACTGTACTTAGAGCCATCCGCACTTAGATATCACAACGCTGTTAAACTTTAGTCAGATTAAATTAATTTGTATATAACTGACTGAAACTCCCACCCTTGTTTCTCACTCAGGAACTTTTTTTTTTTACTGAACATGATTTACACCTGACTGAGATTTGTTAGACCCTGAGTAGAGGTTTTGCTTTATTTCATAGGCTGTAGAATATCAAACAACCTCTCTAGGCCTTGACTGAAATGTTTTGTAACAAGAAAGGGAAAATAAATAAACAACTCTTCTGTTGGTTGTTTCTTCACTAACAGTTTTGTAGTGACAAAAAAAATTCCCACATTAATAAATTTTCGAGATACTGTTCTGTACCATTGTGTGTATGTTTTATGTTTCCCATCTCATGCATATCAAAAGGAAAAAGCATTTAGTTATCCGTTTTTAAATTTAGCTTGAGGTTTTAGGCATGTGCAAAACATTTTAGTCCAGTTTTAGTTGACAAAAGTCATTACATTTTAGTCAACTTTTAGTCAAAATGTTTTCTCTCTTTAAACTAAATTAAGCTAATACAGGTATCAGAAGTTGTTGGTTTTTCTGTTATAAGTTAAAATCATTCAAAGTGGCCTTTAATATAAATAAAACATAACTAACGATTAATCATCAATCTTTTTATTCATCTATAAAGATCCAAAACTAGATGTAAATCAGTCAGGTTTGTAAATTTGCATGTTTGTTTTGATGTTAACATTAATTAAATGAAAAAATATATTATTTGTATATGGCTATGATGCCCCATGCCAAATAAGATTGTGCATAGGGCCCCCAAAAATGTATATATGGCCCTGCTAGCTGGTGTGGAGCTGCGGGAGGAGACGTCTCCTCTACAGCACCTGTCCCGGAGATATGCAGCATGTCATGTATTTTATAAGTTGTATAGTAAATAGTTTAAAGAGTGTTATAGATCCATAGTTGGCTAACGAACATCCATGTTTTATGGACTGTTTACGCAAAAAAAAAAAAAAAAAAGTTATTGATTGGCCTTGCAGTTACAGCCTCCCGCCAGTAGGGGTGCTGCAGCCCCCTCAGCACCCTTACTCCCAATGTCCCTGTACACTGCGCATGCGCGTACCCGTGTAAGCCGGAAGCAGATACAGCGTTTGAAAATCATGTAAGTGTTTTAATCTTAATAATAACTGTAAATTCTACGAAGGAAGAACAGCTATTCACAGTAGTTTAGTAGCAAAGACCACAGACACCCGACGGATTTGTCTTAGCTAACGGTTAGTTAAGTTGGCAAGTAGTTAAATTAACGTTACTAGCTAAAGTTGTTAAACTATTCACTGCCTTGGCCCGCAGCGTCGATGTTAGCTAATGCTAGCTAATGCTGCCGGCTACAAACAAAACAATGAGTAAGTAAAACGTTAAAAAG
>JAOVVB010185299.1:0-11162 GCA_028570985.1 Heterobranchus longifilis | reverse complement strand
GTGTGATCTAAAATCTTGCTTCTAGCTGCATGTGGTCCTATGACTAGAACTTCTGTCTTATCAGGATTAAGCAGAAGGAAGTTACTTAGCATCCATTCTCTTATATCCTTTACGCATTGCTCAACTTTAGCAAGCTGGTTTTTCTCATTTGGTTTTGCTGAGACGTATAACTGTGTGTCGTCAGTATAACAATGAAAACTAATACCATGATTACGGATTATGTTGCCCAAAGGAAGCATGTAAAGGGAAAAAAGCAGCGGCCCTAAAACCGAACCCTGTGGAACACCAATCTCCACTGGAGAACATGCAGAATAATCACCATTTAAATCTACATACTGATAACAATCGGTCAAATAGGATCTGAGCCAGGAGAGGGCTGTTCCCTTAATTTCTACCACGTTTTCTAATCTGTGAAGGAGAATACCATGATCAATGGTGTTAAAAGCTGCACTGAGGTCGAGTAACACAAGCATAGTGATGCAACCCTGGTCAGAGGCCAATAGGAGGTCATTTAATACTTTAACGAGTGCTGTCTCCGTGCTTTGATGAGGCCTAAATCCTGACTGATACAGTTCCTGTATGCTATTTCTAAGTAGATATGAGCATAGCTGCTCCGCTACTATCTTTTCCAGAATCTTAGACGTAAAGGGGAGGTTTGATATTGGCCTGTAATTGGACAGCTGACAGGGGTCGTGGTCAGACTTCTTAATTATCGGTTTAATAACTGCTAATTTAAAAAATTTTGGAACATACCCAATGCTGAGTGAAGAATTAATTATTTTCAACGGGGATTCTGATATTTCTGGCACTATCTGTTTGAGATATGAGGTTTAACCAACATGTAACCCAGTTGCTCCAACAAAATCCTCCTTCAACTTAGTTTTCTGCTGTTCCAGTCCTTGTTTATTTCACACCTTATTAGAAAGGCCTTGTAGGTCCTCAAATCGATGATGTTGAAGAAAGTTACAAGTGGCCAACAGGCAGTCATGCATCAGCAGCTGTATTTGGCTGTGGCCTTGTTCAAGTTATCAACCTCTCGTTGTAGTCCAAGACCATTTGTAGTTTTCTGTCTTCTCTGGTGCTCAGGACAGCATCGGCAGGATTTTCTCTTTCTTGGGGCAATTGGAGACAACAGTGGCTCTGTTAGTGAAGGCAAACATTGAAGTTTCTACCTTCCTGTTCTTTATCAAAAGCAACTCAGAGGGACCTTCAGCTTTTCTTTTCTTACTGTTCCCAACATGGTAACCTTCCTTTTCAGCAGTTCTTCACCCAAGGCGTACAATGTAAAAAAAAAAAAAATTAAAGGTAATATTATGACCATTCAGTCTTTCAGCCATGTCAAGTACCACCCTCATGCCTTAATTGTTTTTAGGTGCTCCCCCATGGGATTTACCAGAGTACACTTGCATATTCCAGGCATAGCTGGACTGTGCAACATATTTTGATTCTGTATTTGGCCAGTTTGTTTGGCATGTATTGTCTGAAAGGACAACGCCCATGAATGCAACCAGACATTCATCCACAGTCACGTGAGGACCTGGATTGTAAAGAAAGGATAATCGCTGAACCCACTTGTCCATTACATCCCATATTGCTGTGAGTTTGTCACGCTTTAGTCAGACCATAATCATTTTGCATTTTTGAAAGGTAGTGTGTGTGCTGGTTGTTGAAATACAGCAGGAGGGTCACCACATAGGGTCTTGTTCTCATCAAAGGATGTTGCCTCATAATCAGTGCTGTGAATGCTGTTATAAGCTTTTATATTTTTGCTCCACCCCTATGTTTCGTGAACTATCAGTATCTTCACAGGAACCATATTTTCCCACCCCAACAAAGTAGGAAATGTCAAAATTTTTGCCAAGATGATGTTTTCCCCTCCCCCATGTTGAGGGGAAAACATGGGGGAGGGGAATGTTTTCCCCTCCCCCATTATTTATCAGTTTTTCAGTATCAGTAGTTCTCACACTACTAAAGTTATGGTTATATAAGGTTAGTGCCCTAAAGATTGCATTTT
This sequence comes from Heterobranchus longifilis, assembly GCA_028570985.1. NCBI lineage: Eukaryota > Metazoa > Chordata > Actinopteri > Siluriformes > Clariidae > Heterobranchus > Heterobranchus longifilis. Next base: position 9,148 of record JAOVVB010185299.1, on the reverse strand, counting down.
ATAGTGACTAAAATATCATCCAAAACAACCAAAATAAATGAATTAAAAATATATATTTCTTATATGTTTTATGCAGCTAAAACAGCCTGGGGTCAAATTGACCCTACAAAACACAGATGCGTACAACATGTGTACAGGACATAAAAAACTTATCATCATGTTAACTTTTAAAAGAAGCAAAAAGAATATGTCAATCATTTATTTTGAGACTTTAAACATTGAATGGGGGCAAGATGACCCCAAAGATAATAGGAAGGTTAATAAATAGTTGTGACTTGCTATTATAGTATGTCAAAAAGGCACTGCTTCAGGATAATAATCCTAGTAAGTAAGCTCTTCCTTGTTCATTACAACTTAGCAAGGCATAACTGTAAGACATAATAAGAGCATTGGTAAACCGATTGCAAAGACAAATAAGACAAATCAAAGCTACATACAGTGTAACTATTAATTTACATTTTCCTTTATGTTTCTCCCAAGTGGATATTTTGCAAATTTACTCATACTGTCAGTATTGGTTTGTCTTTGGTTCACTGGTTTCTTCCCATCTCCCATAAAAGATGCTGCTAAGTGGATTTGCTATGAATTCCTATAAATTATCTCTACCATAAATGAATGTGTAAATGCATGTGCAGGGTGCAAGATTCTTTGGATCAAAGTGTCAGCCAAATATTGTAAACATGTAGTAGTATGTATCACCCTGCTGACTCCAAAATAAAATACATTTTTAAATTATATATGCTTGCGTTTGAAGTAGGAACATGTTGTAGTTCCTCTGTAATCCTACTGATAGTGTGACCTAAACTATTGTATTCACACAGCACAGCATCCTGTGTGGTAGTAGCAAATTATTTTCTAAGTTTGTTTAGAATTGTAACTAATCAGACATTGAGGTTTAGCTAGCTGATATGATAGTGTGTAAAAACGACCACGTGTAACAGAAGCAAGGCTAAGAACTTTGGAGGAGGTGTTCAAACAGGTACCGGGAAGTGATGAAGAGATGCGGGAAAGCTGGTCAGTTCCTGCAGAAGTGGTAAGGGAGACAGCTAGGAAAGTATTTAGCATGACATCAGGACAGAGAAAGGCAGATTAGGAAACTGGTGGTGGGGAATGAGGAAGTGCAGGAAAGCAACAAGAGAAAGAGGCTCTGGTAGTAAGAGAGATGAGGAGAGATGGGACTATAAGGAGATGCAATGTAAGGTGAAGAGGAAAATGGCAAAGTCTACGGAACAGGCATATAGTGAGTTGTATGAAAAGCTAAACTCAAAGGAATGAAAAAAGCATTTATGTCAACTGGATAGACAGAGAGACTGAACGGGGAAGAATGTGCTACAGGCTAGGGTGAGAAAATATGCAGATGGAAATGTACTGACAAATGAAGAAAGAGTTTTGAGCAGGTGGATGGACTTTTTTGGATGAGGTGGAGGTAGTGAATCAGGTAGTACAGGGAATTAGTAAGGTTGAATTGAGTAGGATGAAGAGTGGAAAGACAATTGGTCCAGATGACATTCCAGTGGAGGCATACAAGTGTTTAGGAGAGATGGCAGTGGAGTGGCTTACTCGATTATTTAAGATCTTACCATTCTTGAATATTAACTACAGAGGCATGAAGCTAATGAGCCAGACCAAAAAGTTATGGGAAAGAGTAGTGGAAGCTAGGTGGAGAAGAGAGGTGACAATCTGTGAGCAGCAGTATGGGTTCATGCCAAGAAAGAGCACCACATATGCCATGTTTGCTTTTAGAATGCTAACTGGAGAAGTATAGATAAGGTCAGAAAGAGTTGCATTGTGTGTTTGTAGATCTGGAGAAAGCATATGACAAGGTGCTCAAAGATGAACTAGGGTATGGTGGTACGGCATAAGGAAGTCAGGAGTGGCAGAGAAATATGTGATGGTGGTGCAAGAAGTAGGTACGACTGACTGGTTTAAGGTGGTGGTGGGACTGCACAAGTCCCTTCCTGTTTGCAGTGGTGATGGTTGATGGCTGCCGGTTGATGGATGAGGTTAGACAAGAGTCCCCATGGACTATAATGTTTGTGGATGATATTTTATCAGCAGCAAGAGTAGGGAGCAGGTTGAGATGAGTCTAAAGAGGTGGAGGAATGCACTGGAGAGAAGAGGCATGAGGATCAGTAGGAGCAAGACACTGAAAATCTGTGCAAATGAGAAAGAGAGTGGGGGAAACGTGCAATTGCAGGGAGTAGAGGTAAGGAGGGTAGAGGAGTTTAAATATTTAGGGTCAACTGTGCAAAGCAATTGTGTGGTAGAGAAGTGAAGAAGAGAGTGCAAGTAGGGTGGAATGGGTAAAAGAGTAGAAGGAGTGATCTGTGACAGAAAGGTATCGGCAAAAATGAAAAAGAAAGTTTACAGAACGGGAGTGAGATCAGCAATGTTGTACAGTTTGGAGACGTTGCCGTTAAAAAAAAAAACAGTGCATGTGCAGATGAGGGGTTTATTGGGAGGAGAATGTATATATACAGTATATATAATGTATATACAGTAGATAATGATACCTACAAAATCACAATACAAATCAAATCAACACCTATGTATCATGTTAACATCATATCGGTGATCCCTGGTGAGACCCAAGTCTAAATTAAGAAACACATCCTAGCCTAATGCATTTTATTTAAGCATATAAGATTAGGCTTGTAGCCACAAATTGTAAATGTATTGTTTTGTGAATCACCAGTATTCCATATCAAATGAAATTCATTCCAGACATATGGTGTATAAGTGTTAATTGTTTTTTTTAAATATATATATCTAATGTTCCCTTAATGTTCAGAATGCTACTTTCACAAATAATTGCATCCAGAATTTTTTTCCAAGAGACCTTTCTTTTGCTTTACATATTTTGAAAGCAGAATAACAAGGTCATTTTCTGCACAGTAACATACAAGTGGTTCCTTGCCACTGTCAGCATCAATACCAAGGACAAACAAATGTGAAAACATTCTTTTCCAGAGGCACACTGGACAGGATAGACTGAACGTGACGTTTATAATAAGGTGGGAGACTTTGGGTGAAACCTGGCCTGCCAGCACCAATACTGTATTGATTAAAATGTCTAAATTAATTGTGTAGTTTGGAGGTGAAATCTAAAATAAACCTCCTGACATATCAATCATTTTAGAATTACTGTAGCAGCAGTAGCATAGTGAGTCTGAACATCGAAACGTGAAATATAACTAAAATCTAACAAGACCTTGCTGATATAACTGCAAGTTGGACTGTACAAATAATCCAAATATTAGATTTGCCTGAAAAGAGAAAATTAAATGCATAAAAATGCAAAATATTTTTTATCTATTAACATATTGTTAAGTGCTTTTGTGAACCCTTAGAGAAGCCCTGATAACATCAGCAAAACTTCTGATGCTAAATAATAGGATATTTAATACAATTTTAAAACTCAAACTCTTATGGGAACTCCATGAGCATCAGTATTCACAAAGCCTTCAGTTTTCTGGGAGAATATAAATAATAACACACACTGCAGTGTTAATGTGATGTTAAAAAGGAAGTCTTAGAAAAAATCCTAATCATAACCATTTATTTATCTTCCTATATATTTATAATGGCAATGTCCGTTAAAGAGGAAATTCTAGATTCAGTTTTAATCAACAAATCGATTTGCTTGCTTTTCTAGACATTGGATGACAATTGTAACAAGTGCTAATAGGCACCCATTCAGGGAATTATGATGCGCCATATTTGGCTATGAGGCGGCACGGTGGCTAAGAGATTAGCTCTGTCGCCTTGCACATCCAGGGACGTAACAAATAACATTTGTTGGGTTTCCTCCGCGTACTCCGGTTTCCGTCCACAGTCCAAAGACTTGCAAACTAGGGTAAATGACATTCCCAAATTGTCCATAGTGTGTGAATGATTATGTGAGTGTGTGTATGTGTGTGTCCTGCGATGGATTGGCACCCTGTCCAGCGTATACCCCACCTCGTGCCCTAAGTGGGATAGGCCCCTTGCCCACCGCAACCCTGTGTATGGTATAAAGCGGAATAGACAATGAGTGAATTAGTGAGTGTATGTTTGGCTGAGGTGAAAACCACATACCAGTTAATGGGTTAGCCAAATTGGTCTACTATAAAAATACTTTAAAAATGCTAAGGTCTTGTTTTTAAAAAAATAATTACATTGAAATCTAATACATTTCCACAAAAAAACAAATTTAGTGCAAACAGTCTGTCTGTAATGTATAGACACTTTCTATTGTAAAACACTGCCCGGACAAAAAAAGTTGTACATTCTTATTTTTTCATTAGATCGCTTTTTGCTTTGATTATGACTGTGGCATCATTCAGATAAGCTTATGCAATGTAATTTGTAATTTGCTGTGAAAATCATCTTCTACACATTCCAAATATTCTCAATGGGTTTATAGTCTGGACCCTGTGGTGGCCAAGCCATGTGTGAAAATAATGTCTCATGCTCCTTGAACCACTCCTTCAGAATTTGAGCCTAACAAATGCTGGCATCGTCATCTAGGAATATGCCCATGCCATCAGGAAAGAAAAAAAATCCATTGCTGCAAAAACCTGGTTATTCAGTATATTCAGATAGTCATCTGACCTAATTTTTTGGGCACATAACGTTGCTGAACCCAGACCTGACCAACAGAAGCAACCCCAGATCAATACACTGACCCCAAGGCTTGTACAATAGCCACTAGGTGTGATCAGTGCTTCACTTCTCTCTACTTACCCTGATGCAACCATCACTCTGGATTCATTTGACCACATGACCCTTTTCTTAGGCTATATAGTCCATTCTTTATGCTCCCTAGCAAATTGAAACATTTGAAATAATGATTAGTCTCAATAATAAGGGGTTTTTATAAGGCTACACAACTGTTTAGTCCCAAATCCCAATTGTGTATGTTTAAATGCTCTTACTTTCACCATTAAACAAAGCTGTGAGCTCTGCTGGGTTTTAAAAAAAATTTTTTTTAACAATTTGATTTCACTAAGTGTTTATGTGATGCCCCACCACACTCATTAAAAAATTTTTCCATCTACATTTCTTCCTCGAAGATGATGGTTCACCACTATTAACCCAATTTTAATAGTTTCAGTAATCTCCTTAGCTGTTGTTTTTTCTTGATGCAGAAATAATTTAATCCTTCTGAAAAAGAGTAACAACTACAGGATATGTCTTCTGACATGGCTGTTTAAGAAATGAGAAGCTTAGCTTTTTGCTTATTTAAATACAGGTGTTGGTTTTTGTTAGCCAGGGACTGTATATTGGTAAGATTAATATAGGGAAACAGCTTTTATGGAGCAGATACAATCCATAAATCAGATATATGTATGAAATGCTTGTTTCCCATGCAGAGGCTGGGAAAATGTAGATTTTTAGCCTTTGGTAGTTATGCTGGAAGGTTTGCTGAAGCCTGTCAACCCTGGTTAATGTTAAATTCTGATTGCCGGTTCAGAGTTGTCAACTCTGAAACGGGTCACTACACAGTAGTCAAGTGTGATAACCTTTCAACTTAATTTTGTCTCTGTTAATGTTGTCCTGCGCCACCAAAGTCATGATCCATCGTTTCTCATCTTATTTAATATTAGAACTCCTTTAACAACCTTTAACTCCATTAACATGCTAATATTAAGAAATCAAGACTAAAATAGACATGCAGTTGCACTTAAGGAGAGTTAAGGTTTTGAAAAAGTAAGATCAAAGTGGTTGAATTTAGAATTTGTGAGAAAAAAGTGTATCCTTAGCTGGTAGCATGGTGTGGGAAGATTTAGCACTGTAGGGTTCAAGTCCTGTCACGGATCTGTATGTGGAGATTCCATGTTCTCTCTATGCTTCATGGGTTTTCTTTGGGTGCTCTGGTTTCCTCCCTCAATCGAAAGATATGCAGCCTGTCGTTTTCAAATTGCCTGTAGTCTGTGATTGTGTGCGTGCTTGTGGCCTGCAATGGATTGGCCTCCTCATCCAGGGTGTACTCCATCTATAGGCTGCAGGCCTCCCGTGACCATGTAAAGAATGGAAGATAAGTGAGTATGCTTAACCTTTTAAACAATTTTATATGAATTAAGTCATATCTCATTAAACAATTACAGGAAAACGTAACCAAAGTGTGCAAGCATTCCACTGGTCTGGTTTAAAATGCCTTAATGTAATTATTTCATACATTCTGGCCTTTTCTTATGTACTGTAGGTACAAAAGGTCAGCACACACTGAAAGTAAATGCCCATTTGATTTGACATGTGTTTTATTTTTTTTAACTCCTTGATATATCAGCATTTGTTAAATATTATATATAACCGTTGAAGAGATCAATACTAGCTGAGTTGCTCAGAGCCTGGGCTTATCCTGAAATGCTAAGAAAAATGCTAACAGCCTAACAAAAAAATGTGCCTATTTTCTGTCATTACAGTATACTGTACAGTATGTAGCCTCACTGTCTGATAAAGGTGTTTATTTTGTCTCTGTGATAACTATCTTTAAATTGCCTAGTTTATATTATTTATTTTTTACTTTAAACATTAAAAGTAAACTCTAAATCTTTGTTTTATGAATATGTGAGTTTTAAATGTCATGTGTCAAACACAATTATATTTAAATAAATTTATGATTTCATTCACTTCCCTTCTTATTCTGATGCGTCTATCTCTCTGTAATAGGGTCAGTCTGGACTCATCAGGCCAAATTATCATTTTCAAATATTCCACAGTACAATCTTTTCTGATCCCTACCAAATTTGCGTGTGGAAATTCTCTTAGTTTCACAATTAAACATTTAAATTAAATTAAACAATTAAACACATTAAACATCTGTGTTTTCTGCTACAGTATTGAGTTTTTGTGCGACTTCAACAATGCAACTTCATCAAATGTTTAAGTAATCTCTGCCATTCTTTTTTTTTTTTTTTGAGGCACATTTTTCTTTAGTGAAGTTGACAGTTCAGCACTGTTCAGTTCTTAACCCAATTTCATGTTTTCTTTGCTTGATGCAGGTCCTTGTGAAATGGGAAACTTTTTTGATCTCTTTCTAGGGAACAAAAATTTTGGTGCATAAGGTTAGGGATATGATTTAGGGGTGGGACAAATCTGAGATGCTGCAGAAATATGAATATACTGTACAGTGCTGTGAAAAGGTACCCCCCCCCCCCCCCCACTTAAATGATACAGCTCATCAAACAAAGTTTATTATTAAATTAAGATAACCCAAGTAAAAACAAAATTTTACAGCTTTTAATTGATGGAGCTGCCTGCTCCTTTGAAAAAAAGCAATTGCCCCTAAACCTAATAACTGGTTGTGCCACGCTTGTTGGGCAATCAATCATTTGCGATAACTGCCAATGATTCTTTCACATCACTGTGGAGGGATTTTGTCCCACTCTTCTGTGCAGAATTGTTTTAATTCAGTCACATTGGAGGGTTTTTAAGGATAAATGGCTCTGTTTAAGGATTTCAATTAGGTTTAATTTTAATGGCCATGCTGATGTGGTTCGGATCATTGTCCTGCTGCATAACCCAAGTGCCCTTGAGCTTAGGGTCACAAACTGATGGTCAGATATTCTCCTTCACAATTTTGTGGTAGAGTGTAGAATTCAGGTCCTGAAGCTTTAAAGCAGACCCAGACCATCACACTACCACCACCATGTGTGACTGGTGTTATGTTGCTCTTTTTATAAAAAGCAGTGTTAATTTAAGCCAGATGTAACAGGACACACACCTTCCAAAATTATATTTTTTTGCTAAATGTGAGACAAGCCTTTTTCTTATTTTTGGTCAGCGTGGCTTTTTGCCTTGGAACTCTCCCATAGATCCCATTTTTGCTCAGTCTCTTTCTTATTGTTGAATCATGAACACTGACCTTAACTGACGCCAGTGAGGCAGTTCTTTAAATGTTGTTCTGGGTTCTTTTATGAGCTCCTGGATAAGTTCTGATCACTAGTCCAATGCCTTAATCACTGAGCTACCCCTGTCCTGCTTCAATTGTCAGGTTCTATTTATGTGATTTCTTGATTCAAAAGGTCTGGCAGTAATCAGACCAATCAGTAATCGGTGTGGTGGTGAAATTTAACTCAGCTTTCCAAAAATTACAGTGCATTCATTTATTCCCTTAATACATTAAAGTATTATTTTTAAAAATGCATTTTGTATTTACTTTGGTTATCTTTGTGTAAAATTAAAATTTGTTAGATTATCTGAATCATTTAAGTGTGACAAATATGAAAACTAAATCAGGAAGGGGCAAATACTTTTTCACGGCACTGTATAACAAATCTGCAGATTTTATTACAAAACAAATAAAATAAAAACCGGCAAATCAGAACAACTAAAGGTTTAATTTTGGTTATTGAGATTAAGATGTGTTTGCGTACGGTGCAGACATTATATTATTAATTAGCTGCATCATTTTGTCCTCACAAGGATAGGAAGACATACGCGCGCGCGTGTGTGTGTATACGCGTCCGCGCGTGTGCGCGCGCGCAGAGATCGAGCTAGAGAGAGAGTTTCATAAGCCTGAATATTGCACTTATAGGCGTGAAGGATCCATAAGAAGATTTTAAAAAAATTATTATTATTGTCCTTCTAGTGCCTGTGGTTTGTTCACGGTGCTCTGTGTGTATCTTAGACGGTCATCAGTCGACTGGTGTGGAGCGGCATCACTCTGTTTCTAGTCTTTATCTAGTGCGTAAACACCGGTGTCGCGCCCTAACAGCGCCTTGCTGTCTCCTGTCTCCAAACCGGAAATGTGAGCGCGATGCTCTCTCTCTCTTTCTCTCTGTGTGTGTCGGAGAGCTAGTGTAGCGGACATCTCCTCGCATAGACATCTTCTTCTCGGTGTTCAAACCCGGCTGGATTGTAGTGTTGGTTCAAAGAGCGTTTACCAAACGGATCCTACTGGATTGTTGGGACAAAGTTTAACCGGAGACGCTTCTTGCCTCACCGGTTGGTTCAGACAGACCCCCTGGTTTGTGTTGGAGTTTAACCTGATCGTTCAGTTCATGGCTCATTTCTGGACCTTCCTGGATTCTGGCTGTGTATAGGACGGACGCGCGCGCGCTCCAAGCCCCATCAGCAAGCGTGTCGGACTGCAGGATGCGTCTCTGCGCGCGCCGCGCCGCTCTGACTGGAGGACACGAGCTCCAGCATCAGTGTAGAGTAG
>JAOVVB010185279.1:0-11162 GCA_028570985.1 Heterobranchus longifilis | reverse complement strand
TGTGTGTGTGTGTGTGTGAGTAGTGTGTGTGCGAGTAGTGTGTGTGTGTGAGCGCACGGTGGGTGTGAGTGTTCTGTGTGGATATGCGTTTACATGCGTGTGTGAGAGTATTAGGTGTGTGTGTGTGAGAGTATTAGGTGTGTGTGTATGAGTGAGTGTGTGCTGTCTGTGTCTCTGTGTGTGTATTATCTGAGGAAACACAGCCACCTGCTTTGTTGTTGATTAGCTGCAGAACAAGAGGTCTGCGAGTGACGATTCCTGAACCACGGGGGAGAAAATCCCTGCAGAGAGAGAGAGAGAGAGAGAGAGAAAGAGAGAGAGACGGTCAGTACACAGAGAAAACAACACTCAGCTAAACCAAAAGAGAGAGATGGAAAAGGCAACAAAAAAAAGAGGATGGACAAAAAAAGAAAAGCACGGCTAAACAGAAAAGCAGACAGATGGACAGAAAGTCAAGTCAAGTCGGCTTTTATTGTCATTTCAACCATATACAGTTCAGTACAGTGAAACGAAATAGCGTTCCTCATGAACCAAGGTGCTACATACGAAATATAAATTAGCGACAGAAATTAACAAAACTAGCTAGAGAAAACACCCAATTAGGTGACTAGCTGAGACAAAACAGATTAACATTATACATTTACAAAAAACTATATACTATACAAAAAGACAACAAAGTTCACCTGGAAAATGTACAAATAAGGGTGACAACATGACAAACTACAGAACACAATCCAATACTCTGGTAGTGAGGTTGTGAATTGAGGTAATGCGATGAGGACAGTAAACATTTCTTGTAATTATCATCAAATATATAAAAACAGTTCTTGTGCAAATAACAGGTAATAAGCATTGTGAAAAAAACAACTTCAGGTTGGTTGGGGCAAAAAAAAAAAAAGGAAAAGCGAGAGATACAAACAGACTGACAGAAGTGATTTTGGACATATAGAGACAAAAAGACAAATACAGACAGAGTCTGGGGTGAGCAGACATGAAAAAAGTCACAGACATTGGGGCAGACAGACAAACTAGAGCAAAGAGACAGTGGGATAGGCACACAGACAAGGACAGAAACAGGCTATGACAGACAGGCTAGGACACACAGACAGACAGACAGTAATGAGCAATGTGAGCGTGAGAAACTAGCTTTGATGTTTCTGTCCCTGAGCATCAAAATGTTCATGAAAAAGAGGAATTAATCTAAGCTATCACTTTTACAGTCTCCTGAGCATCTCGATCACCACACACACACACACACACAACATGCATACATACACACAACTCAGACAGATGGTGTCCTGCCACTTGCATGAATTCATTTTAAAGCATGTGTGGAGAGCGGCACTGTGTGTGTGTGTGTGTGTGTGTGTGTGTGTGTGTGTGTGTGTGTCCTGAAACCAGCCTGCCAAACCCTTCAGTGATCAGCCTGTATTATGGCGGTGTGTAAAACACCTTGTCCCACAGGGTCTGGCTGAGACGATCAAATCTAATCTCTGTCTTTTTGCTCCTGAGACAGCGTGAGGATTCCTGCAGGTTTCCAATTAGAACTGGATCAGACCAGATGGATGTCTGAGACATGCATGCACACAAACACACACACACATTTTTCCTCTTACATATACATACACACATACATTTCACACACACACACACACACACACACACACACACACACACACACACACACAGATATTTCCAGGGAAAGGCAGGGTAGGTTGGTGTGTATTATTCATGCAGTGTAACTGATAGACGAGGCTCAGCAGATTGTTTGTCTCATGTATTATAAATACACGAGTGTAAAAGTGCTGCAGGATCAGACACACAGACGAACTGAAGCAGGACACACACACACACCAAGCTCGATCTCGTTATTATAATAATCCTGCACCAATCAGACGAGAAATCTCTGACCACAGTCTCCGCCCACGCAATGGCCACGCCCAAACCAGGCTGGACCTAGATATGAAAATGAGACCAGTGCAGCCCTCGCAGGAGAGATGACATCAGCCTCGGCGTAAAGTGCAAACAGAGAGATGCCTGAAGTGCTGAAGTGAGCCGGGTTACTGATTAACCCCTATAGCGAGTGATCACTTAGGTGTGACAAAAAGCAAAGAAAAATAAAACCTTTATTTGTTTAAAGCTGGTGAGGATTGGGTAGCGCCCTCTCTGGCCTTTGTTCAGCGTAATTAAAGTCCACATTTGGGGAGTTGGAGTTGATGTCATGGTTATATTTACCTCACCAATGACTTTCCCTCCATTATCACCCAGACTGTTTGTTTTTATTTCTGACTGAGTTAAAATTCAATACTTTTATTTCACCGCTCTTGTACCACATAATCACGATTTTCGCAGGCACACCAGCATTGGAGACTGAAGCAGTGCCATTTAATCAAACAGATCTTTTGTACATCGATTTGTTTAATTTAACTGAGGAGTAAATTTTTGATTCAGAATCGATTCACACTTTTTCAATTATTTAGGTAAATTTTTAAACACCTAAAAACTGACAAATCTGCATTTGCTTAAGAGTAACAACAAAACTCACTCGCATTTATACACCAGCATCTTTCGAACAATATCGGAGATTACATCGCAACCTGAGTTGCTAGATTGCACTGACAAAATCCCGCTTAAGCAGAGCTAAAAACGAACCATAAAACTGTTGTGTTGTTGTGTTTACCTTACTATCTGTAAAAACTAAAATCAGCCCAATTTCTAGAATAAAAGACACCCAATTTGGTACTGTAAGGTGATTCACAGCATTTTAAGGTAGACTGTCCTGATTTATACGCCCACTATATCGAACAACCTTCTACATCAGTTCGTCATAATCTTGTGTGTGTCTATCTGTAAATGTGATGCGGTTCATGTTATAAGTGATGCGGAAACGTTCCTAGGTCTGACCCTACTAAGATCATGTTTGCGTCATTAAGATCATGTTAATTTGCTGTCTAATTGATGGAAAGAAATGTAAGCAAAAGAGTATGGAGAGTGAAATCTTAGTTTAAATACCTTATTAACTCCACACAGCTTAAGAGGTTGTTAATTCATGGTATTCAGCACAGGAAAATGGGAAGACTTTTGGGTTGCGACATTTTTGGGGAGTCACAGCCAGACACAATAGTGATGAGAGCTCCCGGAGTGTGAAACCTTTCAACTGTGAGGTAATGGTCTGATTACATACCGTGACTAAATGTGAAACATCTAAACGACAATACTACTCATCTAGTCGTCCTCCCTGCGTCTTTTTCTCTCTTTTACTCTCAGAACATCCTACTCTTTGGCACACACACACGTTTCTGGGAAGACTTTATTTTTCCACTGCTGAGTCACAGCAGAGTCACACACCACACACACACACACACACACACACACTCTTTATGGACACATCCAGCACACAGGCCTGGAATTTTACATCATTTGACACGTTAAGTTAACCGAACAGACCAATTTAGTAAGCAGCAATAAGAATATAGGAGTGTAAATATATTACTCATGATATCCTTGACTCATGCTAGTTATCTGACTATATTTAGCATATATATACTTATATATTTTTAAATCGTCCCAGAAATCCTGATATATTTGCTAATGTTAACTAGATAAAATTATGGGCATTTCCTCTCAAAAGCCCTGGTCAAATTAGTTCATGATATCCACTTGGTTAGCATTAGCCACACAGCTTATAAAGATTTAAGAATGTGACAAAACAAATATAAATATGACTAAGAAATCCTGACAGGAAATGACAAATCATGTCAGGAAAGACTAATTTTCGCTAGCTGATGAGCATCATCAACTTCAGCAGAGAAGATTATAACGATTTAATAATATGAAAAATATCCTCTCAGAAATCTAGTCATATCAGCTCATCTTCGTTAGCTTGGAAAGAATTAGCATGTTAGATTATGATGATTATACAGTTTTCAGGAATTCTGTCAGATTAGGTCACACTAGATAGCTCTTTAGCTTTAGCAAAGGAGATTATAAAGGATATATATTTAAAAATAAATCATCTCAAATGGTCCATCAAGTTAGCTCACGTTAGCTAGCAAGATCAAACTGGCTAGTAAGATTTTAAGCAAATTTCCTGTCAGAAATACTCTCCAGTTATCTCTTCTAGCCAGCTTCAGGGCATTGGCAAGAAGATTATAAACTTTTATGAATGTGATAAAACTTTACATGTACTTTTACGCAATGACAATAACGTTGACTCAAATGTAATATAATCTAATTTCATGTTAGCTGGTACACTAATGCTAGCAGTAAAGAAGATCATTTATTTGAAATGAAAGACAGATAAATAAACAGGGAGTTATGGGTGACATTATAACCACACCCGGGACATGACCAGCGCCCTGGAGATGCTTAAACAAAACATAAAGAAAAACCACACCACCACCACCAGGTGTGAAAAAACAAGGTGTTTGCATATTTTGCCCTGAATCTGTGTTTAGAAGTGAGGACATCACTAATGATTAAAAATTATATCACCGTACAGTAACTGCATTATTTCTAAATGACCAGTAGGGTATTTGCTCTTATGCAATATTTTAAAAAATTACAGTTTAGATTATCTGTAGCAAAAATACAGGCCCTTTTGTTTATGTCTGGACTGTAGACACGAATTTCTGCAGAGGGGTTGTGTTTTTCTGCCATTCTCTTTAAAATGCTCCAGAGGTGATCTATTAACCACTTTCATACAGAAATCATACTATAAAGATGATAAGACCCCCTCAATACCGTGCTTTCCCTTGCAATTTTTGCCCAATATTTTTGTGAATATGTTTGAATTGAATTTTAAGTGCTTGAATTACATTTACATTTAAAATATACAACCACAATGAACTGCAAGGCCACAAATTTTGTAAAAAGTTGTAAATGCCGTAGGGATTTTTTTTCCCATTTAGATTACAAGTTTTCCCATTTAGGTGACAAGTTTATGTAATTCAACATACTGTTTTGCTTTGAGAAATTTTGGCACTGGTATACGTCCATAGCTAAACAATCTAGGTTAATGCAACGCGTGGCTATCTGACATCATACGTGAGATTCAGTACAGCGTTGGTGTCTAGTGTGTCGCAGACCATGAGCGTAAGAAACACTTATACTTTTGCTTTCGAAAAAAACAAAGATGGGTGAACTCAGTGGGTAGCTCCGTGGTTAAGGCATTGGACTACGGTTCAGAAGATCCCAGGTTCAAACCCCACAACCACCAAGTTGCCACTGTTGGGCCCTTGAGCAAGGCCCTTAACCCTCAACTGCTCAGATTTATAATGAGATAAAAATGTAAGTTGCTCTGGATAAGAGCGTCTGCCAAATGCCTAAATGAACTGAGTGAACAGTTTACTGTTGTTTAAACATCTCAACTGTGAGTTGCACATATCACAACACATTAGACCCTCGTTCCATGATGGTGGTTTCTCCCTTTTCGAACAGAGATTGTGATTAAGGCAAGTCAACACTGACTCCTGATTTCACCTCTGTTCCTTTCATTCAGGTGATATATTTACCTAGGTCATACTTTTAATTTTACATGATTCCTCTCGTACTTGGTTTCTGCACATTAAGTGCCCACTTCCCATACAAGTGTAATAACTTTTAAGGACCTTTTTCATACCACTAAAGCGAAAATATAATACCATTACCGCAGAAAAAGACAGACAAACCAGACAATACCACACTTAATGCTTTGCGACCAAGTTCACATCACGCTTCGTACGAGTTGGAGCAAGCCATGGTATACGTTGTCCCCTTTTTCATTTGCATTTACCCGTAGCTGAACCTGCATTGTTTGCTTGCAGCGTGGTGTTCTTGGTTTTTCCTGCCACAGGTGTCAAATCACAAGCTGGATATTCATGTTCTTCCTCTACTGCTGGCTCTGATTAAGTAAAGTGTATGATCTTATTTAATGTACAAACAGATCATTGTTGTGGGATATAAAATAGAGGTAAACTAAAATTGCGTGCAAAAAAAAAAAAAAATCATGTTTCGGTACATTTTTAGTACAGTGAAAGAAAAATTGTGAATTCCCTTGTCGCCAGCTTGTGCAAGAGGTGCATCTGTCACCATTCACCATCATCACTTGCACATTACAGGACCTCGGCTAGGAGTTATTACCACATCCCCCATATAATCCTGACCTCTATCCAGGCCATTTTCACATGTTTGGGGTTTTAACGGAGTTCGTGGAAGGCCAACGTTTCAGACGTGAAGCAGACACTCCAATCATGGCTCTGACGTACTGAGAAAACTTTACACCTTAATATCCATTAAGGCAGATTATATAGAGAAATAAAAAGTTTTTATTCTCATAACTGTATTCTGTACTACTGCGCAATCAAAAGTCCTGCTTTGACTCGAACACCCCTTCTACACGTTTACTACCTGGTTCCTGATTACCCTGCTAATAATAACATGTAACCATGGAGAATCTGAAAACACATCCAAGAAGTAAGTGAACGTAAGTCAAGTATATTTTTATATGTTGTTAAAAAAATGATTTTCGATTTAGGTTACAGCCCTCCTGGATTCTGATTGGTCAGATGGTGTTGATTCCTTTTTCATGGAAGCAGCTCTGACAGCAGTGTAGCTGCAAATCACAAGTCAACACTAATAATATTTAACAAAATATTGCTTTTATAAACCAGCTTAATTGAAGACATAGTAGGCGTATATTTAAAGTTGATGGAAGGAGTCTCCAGTGTCAGCGCTTAAGTAAGAGTGAGAAGTGAAACATGTCCAACTGCTTCGTGTTGTATAAATACTCATGCTTCATTACTTTACACCATCACTTGTAATTTTTCTACAACAGCACATCCTGAACAAAAATGCAACTGGTGCAGTGTGAAGTGTGCGTGTGATGTATATCCTGTGTATGCAGTTTGTCGACCGTCACAAGCTCAGCGGTAATGACTGCTGTGGTTAAGTTTTTATCTTGACGAGAAAGCTTACTGAAAGAAACCAGTGTAAGACGCACATGCACAGAGAGAGAGAGAGAGAGAGAGAGAGAGCTCCTCTACAGGGATGCCGTGCTGCCATCACAACCAACACTTTGTCTCACACACACACGTTACTCATACAGTGTGCATGCGCCTGTGACCAAAAACACACTGCGTCACAACAGGAATTCAAAGGATGACATAATCGTCTTACACACACACACATATATATTCACTCCCTCACACTCACACACACACAATCATCTATTGAGAACACCGAACAGCTAGGACGGTCTCTGAGCTTATACACCACAACCATTTCACACTCTTCATCCGTTTGAAGCTGCAGTTAATGTGGTGCTACAACCTGCGAGGTAAAGATTTTCCACTAACACTGGAGACTCCTTATATAAACATTAAACACATACCGCATCCCGGACTGAATCTTCACCGTCAGTTTCTCACGGATTTATTGCCGGTTATATCGCTCTCTTTAGTTCCCACAAAGTTATCGTCTACTCATTTGCATGTCGGCTGTGATTGGTCCAAATCCATGCAGCACGTTTTGTGACTTTACAAACTGAACTCAAACAAACAGTGTACAGTATAAAGTATCTCCACATCAGTTTCGTATACAGACAAAATACGGAGACCGTCTTTGTGATGAATTCAACACAAACATCGAATCTTTGTAAAGCACGCGTCTTTGATGAGCGTCGTGTCGAGTCCAGACCTGCCCTGTGTTTTGCTGTTTAGACTTAAACATCAGACATGCCTTGAAAATGATGCTCTAAAACTATTCCCTCATGAGCCAGAAACAGACAAAGAACCCTCTATCAAGCGTAAACATAAATATACGACCCCCAGCATGGAGTACACAGACTTAGCACTATATACATAAACAGATAATTACATAAAACAACCAGTTTAATGCCACTTATAGGATTTCTTTTCTCCAGCGCTAAAGTTCTTCGTGCAGATCCAGAATCAGTATGTAGTTCTGGATTCACACGGGTTGTCATGGTAACAGTGTAGGCATGCCTAAGAGGGGGGTGGGGATGCTGAAATGCAATTTATGTTCATACGATTTAAAAAAAAAACTTTGATCGTGTCTAGATATTACAAAAGTAGGTAAAGGCTACGAGAATCATTACTGAAGGTGCCCAATTTGACCAAAAAAAAAACATATAATGCATCTCAAAGAAAGGGAAAGTTTGTTCAAGTCAAACTGGGACTTGCAATAAAATGTCTGGCGAAAGAAAATGTCAAAGTGATTGACGTTTACAGAAGACTTCAAGCACAGTACGGTGATGACTCTCAGCTGCAGTAAAACATTTGAATGGTGCGATCGTTTAAAAGAAGGCCGTACGTCCGTGAATGATGATCCTGGCCGAGTTGGGTTTGGAGCCCAGTTCGGTTGTGAACGTTCCGCACATTTAGCGAATGGAACGTCTGGTCCTCGAAAATTGAGGGATAACTTCTTGCGGAAGAAATACCTCTGTCATTGGGATCCCCTGTACAGTCCTGACTTTGCTCCAAATCATTTCTTCGTGTTTGGGGAAACATTAAAGGAGCTCCTGGGGGGCCAGCGTTTCAGACATGAATTGGACAGGCAGTCCGATCATGGCTCCGGCATACTGAGAAAACTCTCTCTCAGTACTAGAGTTCTACTACTAGAGATAGGATAATATTAACAATATCCAAGCACTAGTGAAATGCTGGGATAAGTGCATTAGCGTAGCAGGGGATTACATAGAGAAATAATTTAAATTATTAAAAACATGAATTATTTATCCTAACTCCAAAAAAAATTTCTAAAATAGTAAATATTTAAAAATCGATCCTTAAACCTTAAAAAGTTTATGCAGTGGTTTGAGTCTCCCGACATAGATATATCTCGCCCCAAACATTAATGCAGCTCTGGATAAAAATAAACGTTGTGATGTTGTATAAAGTTATTAAACAATTCCATGAAGAATGTGTGCTGAAATCGAAGCTTAAGGCAGTCCAGCACACCATTATAGTCTATTATATTTCATCATATCGCCCTGCTTGCCCATCACTCAATATGTTTTATTTAAAAGCTAAAATTGGGAAGGTAATAAATTGATTTACTCACTTATATTAATAATATATGAAGCGAATATATAAAAATCCTGCATGGTTGCACAAACAGTGAGCTGTAAATCATTTATCAGGTCTATTTCTTGTCTGAGAGCGCAGCAGGAAATGTGCAGACGCCTGCAGGACAAGTCTGTCCTTGAAGTCTCCTTAACTCTGATACTCACCTGCTACTGCTCGTAAAGTGTGTACTAGACCTGTGTCGATAATATACCATGACATTTCATACATCTATGTCTGCGTAAACTACTGTAATTAATCATTAATAAACAATTAACAGCTAATTACTAATTAACAACTACAGAACTTCTTTAAGCTGTGTTTCTTTGCATAAAAGGAGGCATAAGACATGCTAGTGAGGGTGTGACTGTTTACACTACAGCTTCTCTACTTGTATTAAACAACATAAACATACTGTAAACTGTACCTAGGAATAGATAAAAAAGCATCACTTGACATTCATCTTGAATATGTCCAGATTCTGGTCATATTTCTCATCATTATAAACCCAATATAAAATTTAGATACGTTTACTAATTTCTTATTCAGTTTTTCCCCTTGCTAAGATGCTAGTTTTCCCCCTAATTTAACAGCGTAAAAAATGTATTCAACTTTCAACTATTCAATTTATTCAAGAAATCTCTAGGTAGTCTGAAAGCTTCCGCTTGTTCTCGGAGTTAAAGCCTGCTATTTTATGAGAGATTACTCAATGTGTGTTCTGCATTTTGCGTGAACGCTATATTGTTGTACGAGTACCCACCTCACCTGACCACCACTTGCTGTAGTACACTGCTGGAGCCATGAGTCATAGCTTGACCCTGTGATTCCGTTCAACAGCACTCATGTTTGTTGCCCGATTCGTCTCTAACAGCTCAATTTCTTACAGGTTTTAAATGATTAAAAATGACTAAGGGTTGTATCGAATAAACATTGAAATGCTGTGTAACTTTGGGGCATTGTTGATTGTTTAAATGTCACATCTTGTACAAAGTGATGAGTAATGGCCTTTTCGTTCCTGCTGATCGTCTCACTCCAGTCAGGCAGGTGGCGATATTGAACCAACCACATAAAGTCTAAAAAAAAAGGAAGACGCAATAGTCTTGCAAAATGTGAGTATTTGCAACAGATGGAAGCAGTTTGTTGGGGTTTTTTGCAAAACCTGTGGTATATTTTTAAGAAATTAATACGTTTGTAAGCTAGAAATAATTGTAAAAAGTGTAAATAGATATGAATTGAAAACTCACTCATCGATTCGATATAATCGTACAACAAAAGATCGATCAAATTACATAACTGATTGAATTGCAGAGCGCAACTGTCAATCTTCCACTCTACAATCCAGTTCAGTAGGTGGCGGTATTTGCACAAACTACTCATAAATTCAAGTGGTGATAATCTTGCAAAACCATTATTATAAGTTAATTCTGAATAATAAAAAAAAAAGATTGGTTAAGTCATGTAATCGATTTAGTCGCACAGCTCTATACATTGTGCAGCCCCCAGTAAGTCAGATCATATGATTCAGCTCAACCACAAAAGTCAAATCATAATTTGTGCAACATTTGTTTTGCAATAAACCATGTCACAAGTCATATTTCATAACTCAACACTTAATCTAAACACTAACAAAGCCGAAGAGGACAGAGAAAGAAAAACACAAAAATGCCATCTACAGTAGCATCAACATTACCCTGACCAGGATGAAGCGCTTGATGAAGGTGAAGGCCCTGACATGGAGGGACTGAAAAGAGATTTCAGTGATTAAATTACACAGTAAGACTAACCCTAAGTTTCTGCGACAAAGCACCAAGTGAGCGCAATGTGAAGGCAAGATTTCTTTCTGAGACTGCCTCATTTATATGCAAATTATGTAAGAAACGGTAGAAAAAATAAAATAAGTGACCTTAAATCAACATCAACAAATCAACAAATATTAGCTTTGGGTCAATCAACCCAGGTCAGGCATATAATCACTTGGTTAATCTATAACCCTCCAGCATCCACCTGATACAAAGTCACAATACTCATTTAAAAAGCTTTAACAGCTGTTTAAGTGCCCCTGTAGGCTCAACTGCCTCATTTTTCGGATAACACACTGCT
>JAOVVB010185249.1:0-11164 GCA_028570985.1 Heterobranchus longifilis | reverse complement strand
AAGGCTACTTCTGTTCCACTACATTTCAGAAGGAAATCTTTGACTTTGTACTCCAGTACATTTCAATTCTTCAATGTATTATTATTTTTTTCAATTTCAAAGGCTTTTTGAAGCGAGTATATTATTCTATTCGTGTCTGGTCTGAACACCCCATTACCCCTTGAGTGGGGGGAGAGAGTTAGTAGTAGAGAGTTCTATAGTCACAGAACCACGAGAGCCGACCCACCGTCTGTGTGTAAGGCACTACAGGCAATCTGACTCATGAGTCGACCAGCGGTCTGAATAAGTTATTAATAACTTACAGAAACATTTCATACAATAGCACACCTTCTCTTCCCCTCTCTCTTTTTTTTCTCTCTCTCTTCCCTACTCACTATTGTACCTGCAGAAATTCCAGTTCAGGTGGTTGATTAATGCATATTTTTGCAGTCAATAGAACTATAAGAAATGTTTGATACTCATTGTATGGCAGTAAAATTAGGAAAGGAACATTTATTAGGAAGTTTATACAAAAGTTGAAAAATGAATCATCATGTTAAATGCTTAAAGGGAATTTGTTGCAATTTGTATGGAGAAGATTTCACAATTGAGTTCAAAATGTAGTAGTAATGTAAGTAATGTTCTTTATCATCAAGGTGTCAGTTACCCCTTTGTTGTTGTTGTTGTTGTTGTTTTTGTTGTTGTTGCAGTCATACTGCAGCCAAAGATGGAGACCATCATGAAGGTCAGGCCTTATGCAAGACGGGGATTCAGCACCATCTTCTTCTGTCTGGCTGTTTCTGTCTTAATATTTGTGTTATATAATAACCCCAACAAGGAGATCCTGGAGGTGAGAACTTGGTTTTAGTGAGATCGCTTGAAAGGTGGACCTTATTTGAAATGTTTAATGTCAGTCAAATTTCAGGATATTGTTTTCAAATGTGTGTTCCAATGTGGCCCAGCTATATTAATGTTCTTCATTGCAAATCAATGCTGTTTGGGTGAAATGGTATCTTCCCTCTCAACACTGCACCTTGACTTGCTGACAACACCAGCTCCTCTCGCTAAAGCACTGGTTGCCAACCTTTTTCCTTAAGGGACCCCTTTTCTATCATTGACTAAACTTGACGACCCCTGACTATGTAACATATTTTATGCATATTTCATATTATAACCCACTATATGACCCACTCCCCCTCGATGGCACCCCTAGATCGACATGACCGGCGCACGAACCTCGTGAACTTCGACGAAACTATGAAAGGAGGCGATGTAGCTCTAAAATAAAACAAGATTCCGAAGTGGCGTTGACTATTTCTCGCATAAAATGTTTTCAGAAATAGATTCTGATGGCTTGTTTAGACAGAATGACCGAAAGTTTAGAAGCAGCCGACCGCCATATTGTTTCCAGTTGAACGGCGGGCAGAGAGCAGAGAGCAGCGTTCACGAGGGGGTGGAGCGAGAGGAGGGAGAGCGAGGGGTAAAGGGCAGGGAGGTGTGGCTACTGAGCTGCTTTGTTTTGGTCTACATGCAGTGCACAACTGCGACATGTAGCGGTGAAATGATTTTGTCTATTGCCCCTTTAACAATATTATAAAAACAATAATCCCCAAAACAACAATTTAATTTTGTTTTCTTCACAGAAATGAATTAAATGCTAAGATATAGTATCTATAATAGATATAATGTTGCCTATCCAGCTATGTTTGCATTTATATACAGTGTGTACATTGCATATTCTTTTGTAGTTTTTAAATTGTCCTATGTTGTGTAAACTTGTGTTATTGTACTGCTCTACATGCCTCTGCAAATTGCCCCCTGGAGACAAGTAAAATGTATATATATATTTTTAAAGTTGTCTTACGTCCCTTAAAATCAGGAAGGCCTCGCGAAGACATAAATGTTAACAAATGGGTTAGAGATATATTGTTTTTAAAAATCCAAATGATGCCCAAAAAAGAGCTGGGCACTGCCTAAATGTGATTTAGGCATTCCTCTTTCGATATAACTTTTCTCTTCAGCTAAAGAAATATTGGTGTGTGTTAAAGTCATCATTTAACAGCTTGTTGTGTTGAAAGCTTTACATTCCTCTTGAATGATCTGCTTCATGTTTTACCTCTGGCCCAGGGCTGGATAGAGACAAAATATCTACCCTGGTACGTTGTCCTGGACCAGCCCACCCCAATCAACCGCACAAATGTAAGTCATTTATATATATATTACGGGCAGGGGACAGATTACATTTTGAGGGTCAAACACTGATTTTTTTTTTAATGCACCAATTTGTGCCTTTTCTGCATCCATTTGTGTTAGAAATGTCATGCTTCAACTGTGCATAGTTGCTTCTTCTTTCAGTTTTATGGCAGATTGCAACCATTGCCTTTGAGGTTACATACAGCCACCACCTATTTCACTGCACCTATGAGTTGTATATATATATATATATATATATATATATATATAAAATCAGTGTAGTTTGTGAAAATGCTGAGAGTCCCTGATGTTTTGTACCTTTAGTGTGGTTCAATCCAATATGTATGCATCTGTAGTGCTTCTGGGCCAGTGACATAAACTATCCTAGAACATGAATTTCAGTGAAGACCTGAGAATGGACGCAACACAAATTTGAATTTAACATTAAGGTTGTTCCCTTGTGCAAATGCGTTTTCCCCCAACAGTGTAAGGGCCACAGGGAAAGTTGGGAAAGGCAGAAATTCCTGAGGCTAACAGATCAACAGTTCTCATCAGCCACCCCAAATCATTTTGTACCCTTCTTGGCCCTTTTGTTTTATGTAGTTAAATTGCTTTCAGTGCATTTGTTTGATACATCTTTGTCACCACGTCTCTCTTAACCCCCTGCCTGTTTCAGCATGAAGTAAACCCCACCACCAACTTCCGGAAAGTTCCCACTGACCCTGACAAGCTTCAGGGCCGCTGCAACTTCCAGACACTGTCCCATGAGGACGCTCTGGAGGAACGCCGCCTACTAGACTCCATTACTTGGCCTGAAACGCCGCCTCTGCCAAATAATTTCTCCCTGAAGCACACCAGTGATCCAGCTCACAGCACCTTCACGATCCTCCCGAGGAGGGGAGGAGGACAGTGGCACATAGGGGACCAGCTGGAGGTTATGATCAAAATTTCCGACTTCATGGGCCGTCCCAAGAAATCTGGGGGGGACCTCTTATTTGCGGTGCTGCACAACCCAATGCTTACTGCAGGTGTGGCTGGGCAAGTGGTGGATCATCTTAATGGCAGCTACTCTGCTGTATTCTCTTTACTCTGGGAAGGAAGTGCGCAAGTTCAGGTGATGCTCAAATCTATCACGTCAAATGTCATTGCACTGTAGGTGTTTTAATCTATCTTCTAACTGATTGTTCACAAAGCCCCGCCCACCTTAGCTACTGTCGCTACGCCTGTTAACTTTACTACTCTCACGGCAGTTCATAATGGTAACAGTGGCAGACTTTACCAAAATTCGTAGTCGTTTAAGAAACAATGAGACATTTTCATTTCAGACAAAAGCAGGGTCTCACACTAGACACCATCTGTAGATTTTGTCAGCTGCAAACTGTCACTAGCAGATTTTAGAAAGCTGTGGAGCTGGCTTTTTTTTTGTCACCAGCTGACCTGTTTTAAAACAAGAAACTTGTAAAAGTGATTTTAAATATACACTGGATGGCTTAATAATAATAATAACTTTATTTATATAGCACCTTTTAAAAACAGAGTTTACAAAGTGCTTTGACAAACAAAGCAAAAACCGAAGCAGGATACTCGGAAGGCAAATAACATCAGAAAAAGTAAGGCCAAACAAAGCAAGACAACATTAAGGTATAATTAATATAAAGTTAAAAACATGAGACTAAGGTATGAGGATAATGAGGATAATGATCATTGTTGAAGACAGTTTGTCTGGGGGCATTCCCCAAATCCAGTAGAACAGGTCAGGACTGCTAATGTAGCACCCAGACAACCTGACCTCCCAGAAATGCGTGAAATTACCACATCCTCCAGTTATGTGGTGGTGTCACATATTTTGGTAAATTACATGGTGTCACCACGACAAAAAAACATCTACATTCCCGTGAGTTTAATTTAGGCACAGAAAACACATCGGTAGGTTTAGAAAAAAACATCATGGTTTGGATTAAATACCTTACAGGGACACTTACAGGATATGAAAATGATTTATTAAAATGACAGAAAATGTTGTTTCAACCAGGATGCAAACCCACAACCTACTTCCTTATGCGGCGTCTGGACGCTCTTTACACGTCATCACCTGGTTGTGGATCCTAATAGACTTTCCATTGACGTTGTCCTTGTGATGGCACCATTTTAACACAATATGTGACCACGCAATTCGGTATTAAGAGGTCGTGGTCATTTCACGCATTTTTGTGAGATCAGGCTGCACCTTTTTTTTTTTAATTTTTAAAGACAACCCTCTCCAAACACTTTAAACGTAGATCAGCCTACACTACCGCGTCATGCACGCCACTTCAACGTGGAACAATCCAAAGCTTGACAGACCTGCTGTAGTTATATAGTTGCAAAGCTATGATCGGACAATTGCTATTTGGGGGGAGCAGTTTGGTGAAAAGACAATTCTCCAGCGATTGTCATCTGAAGATCGTTCTGGTTTACGAAGACAGGAATCTTTCTAAATGTGTCAAAGTGTTGAGCTTTAAGTCGTATTCACTTTATTTGTCTTTATTGATATGACTGAACATGATTGGACTCTGAAAACTGTGGTTCTCTGTCCAATCAGGTGATGCTGGTTCACCCGAGTGAGGCTATCACAGCGCTGACCAGGCTGAACATCCAACATCCTGACAGGTTGAGATTCGTTAGCGAATTCCGATCAGGCTCACTGTCTGAAACTACGAGCTGTAACATCTGCTTACGTCAACACCAGCGGCCGCTGTGCAACTTCAGTAACCCCCGCACAGGCGAGCCTTGGTTCTGCTACAAGCCAAAGAAGCTGAGCTGTGATACCCGGATCAGCCATATCCTGGAACCATTAGCAATACGTTTACGTTATAAACTCCTCAAGGCAAAGGAGGAGGAGCTCTTTCAAAAGTGAGGGAACAGAGAGACAGGACTGGCATTTTGTGTGACTTGTAATACATTGAGTGTTGTGTATCTAGGTCGTTAAGATAATACAAATCAAACAAATTAGTCTGAATCATAGTTGACTTTCATTAGGAAAATTGGATGCTGTGATTCATCCATGTTTTATTGTAAACTCATACCTTTTATTTGGAGTGTGGTTTTTTTCAGAAACCTTAATATGTTAATATTAAGGTTTAATTATTATAATACCTTAACAATTATTATTTCTTGCAACATGGGGACAGCACAACAACAAAATTGACATATTATCCCCTTATAAACTTGATATGGCTAAAGTGATAGGAAAAAGTGGCCTATTTATATCCAGTAGACCTGGATCATCCAGTAGACATGAGCATTAATTTGGAGTTGTGTTAATGGGGAGACTTACATCCAATATTTACTCTTCTTTTAGCTCTACTTTGGTCTCCACCAACTCCAGAGGGAAATATCTGTCTTTGCTGCTAAATGCTCTGCTGTGTTCGCCAGCTAGTTGCTAACTTTGACAAAAGAATGAGCTGAAAGAAGTTACAATGTTCTGTAGAGCTGAGGTGATAATTGTCTGTGGGGTCATCACTGCGAGCAACACCGGCTTGCACATTACACAGTCATTGGACCCCTTGTTTATATGGAAATATGAATTAGTGCAGCTTTAACTCACAAAATTGATTGTTATAGGTTTTGAATCAGAATCAGAATCAGTTTTATTGCCAAGTAGTTTTCACGTCCAAGGAATTTGATTTCATGTCACGGTGCATAACAAGAAACAACACAAACAAAATATGCACAAAACAAAAATAGAACTAAAAAACAAGAGAAAAGCAAAAGTATGTACAAGTGAGAAGAAAGCTCCAAAGACAGGTGGCGTGATTAACTCCAGAATATATAAATAATATTACAGTAGGAATATGTAAACAGTACGTTCTGTATGACAGCTGCATAGTTCCCAATCCACCGTGGCATCATGGTTGTAGCTGAATAAGAAGCACTAAGAGCTTCATGTCTTCTAATTGATGTTTCTGGCTAAAGTCTTCCACTTCTGCACTCCACACATACTGAGCCTATGATTCACAGAGTATTAACTTGCACTTGATGGCGTCACTTACAGTAAGTTGTCTTTCCTGAGAGTAACAGGACCTCTAGTGGTGACACATGGCAGTACGATTGTTCACTATCAAGACAGTAAAAAGCATTATTGTACTGTTACTGTATATTTTACCAGAGTTTAATTAAAATAGCTAGCTTAAAAATAAAATGTAAAAAAAAAGTTGTGATATTCTTCACTGGTTTCAAAAGAGTCCAGATTTGTTTTCTCCTCTTTGCTGACTGATCATTATGAATGTTCACAAAGATTTTCACCACTCAGGTGCAGTACGTGCTGCTTCAGTAAAATCTCACTTGAGTAAATTTAGACTTTAAAGGCCCCATATTGTGCTAATTTTCAGGTTATATTTTGGGTTTCTACTTGAACATGTTTAAATACT
This sequence comes from Heterobranchus longifilis, assembly GCA_028570985.1. NCBI lineage: Eukaryota > Metazoa > Chordata > Actinopteri > Siluriformes > Clariidae > Heterobranchus > Heterobranchus longifilis. The sequence continues at coordinate 4,583 of JAOVVB010185249.1, read as the reverse complement.
TTAATATGCAAAAAAACCATTATTTTTCTCATACCGTCTGTCTGAATATACCTGTATTCACCCTCTGTCTCTTTAAGCCCCCCTGCCGTAAAAAGCCCAAATTGCTGAAGGGGAGCCAAATCTTTGTTTTTTTGTTTTGTGTATACTTTGTTTTGTGTTGTTTGTTGTTATGCGCCATGACATCAAGACAAATTCCTTGTAAGTGAAAACTACTTGGCAATAAATCTGATTCTGATTCTGGCTTGTTGAATCCCATGTGTTCTGATCGAGGCAGCCCACACAGAAAACTGACTGGGTTGGCTTATTTCACAGTTTGTGGGTTAGTAGGCACTCCAGATACTCAAATGTATGTGTACAAGCACAATATGTTCCCTTTAAAGATACTCAGGTGGTTCACAGTACCCCCAGGGTCGGCCCTTGCCATAGGCCGTATAGGCGGTCGCCTAGGGCGCCACCATGTGGAGGGAGCGCCACACCACCAAGAAAAAAAAAATCAAGATATGAGCTTAAAAATACAAGGGTGCTAAAACTAAAACTATGAAGGGTAAAAATGACTACAATGTGACTAAACTTGTAAGCATTTTCAGACTAGGATTTGCAAAAGTCTTGCGAGATGTTTGACCTCCAAGGTTAAGGTTAGTGTAGGTCGTCAGAAATTAGTTTTTGGGGGATTTTCTTTGGGAGTCCTGAACAGATTTTGCCTAGGGCTCCAAAAATGCTAGTGCCGGCCCTGAGTACCCCCAATTAGAATGAATAAATTAACAAAACTGGGCTACTGTGTTTCGACTTACAAGAGGTAACTGTGGGATTTGGGGGGCGCTGTTGACTGCAAAACAAAATCAGTGTATCTTCAAAACAAGTACAAGTGGGTTGCACAAAACTCCTTAAGGTTTCCTGAAAATGTTCACTTAAGTATTCAACGTTTTCTCCTTATCTTGATCTTATACTTAAGGAATCCCTTAAAGTCAGTTAAACTGTTGCACAAAAGACCGTAGCAACCAAAATAAGGACAAAAACTTAAGGTGCCTCCGGTTAAAGTGCCTCTTTACCGCAATGTGGGCGAGTTTATGACGATTCTGTGCAACACCCTCAACTAAGTCCCTCAGCTCAGGAGAAACTAAGCCTTAAGAGTCATACCTAAAATCAGGACTGCTTTCAATGCATTTTGTCTAAAGTGGAATAACTTCACAAGAAAGGTCTTTTAGAAGGGAAACTGTGTTGAAGTTGTGCTGTGATGTAAGGTTTCCTCAACCCACTATCTGATATTTAATGTACATAAAGAGGATACTTGCTGTAATCCCACAGATAAACAAGCTCGAGGACACCGTTATTTTAGTACATATTTATTGGAAATGCAGTCAAAATAAAAATCATTTTTTTAGAGAGAAGACATGTTTGACAGTTTATCTTTTTCAGAGAAAGACACATATAAGTGACATAAGTTAGTTTAGCTTATACATGTGACATGCAATAAATAATAGCTCACTACAGTCTGATCTATAACGCACAATTGCTTCCATTTGTACACAGCGTAACAGCGGCGGTGTAAACTGATATCTCCTCTTTTGAAATGCACAAAGGCTAGTGAAAAGAGTGGACTATCAATTGGTAATACAAAAATAGAACCAGGTAGCATTTCATACTTGAAAAGTAAAAGGACAGACAGACAGCAAACACAACTTGTGTACTTCTTTTTGTGCATCCAGCCTCCTTGAAATGCAGAACTTCATCTAAGCGGCAGGCATTAATTCTTTCTCTTTGTTTTATTTCTTTTGTGACCGAAATAAACCACAGGACAGGGCTTTGTGTGCGTGTGGCACAGACTGACAGGGCATGCAGTTATCTCTGTGCAAATACTGGAAAAAAAAAAGAGCAACATCTTTACAAAAACATTATTCGTAAGAAAGAGGAGCGACTTTGAAACGGGCCCCGAGAACAGATTTGAGTGCGTGACAGATGTCTGGCTGGAAAGCACTGAGGACGACTGGAAAAAAGTAGCTGCATTGAAGTAGTAATGTGGACTGTTACGTTTGCTGTCTCGGCATCTGTCTCCCGCTCCCAGTAAACCCAGTGACCCCAGGAATGAAACCTGCCACTGAGATCCATTTAGTCTTCTTGGATTACAATGGATGATTTGAGAACATTTTTAGGGGCCTCTGGCTTCCTATCACACCTAATAAATGAGCCACAATGATAAAATTACCACTCATTTTTTATTTAAAGGCAACTATGTCTTCATTGAACTCAGTAGGAAATGAGTGTAGCTTTGTAAACATGTGGAATCACCTAACATACACAACTATTTACACGTACAAAATGAGTGGCAAGTCTAATTATGGTTATTTTTGATCTTTCTCATCATTCAATAGCCGTTAAAGAAGCCTTCGGCCACCATGGCTTCTTTAAAAGTCACCGTCAGAGAGTTGATGGTCACGTCTGTAAAAATCACCTTCCCGGGATGCTCTGCCGCAGCGGGAGCAGTCGGACTGCCTGGTGTTGTCGTGGTAACGCTCTGATTGTCGCCACTCGCTCCCTCCTTCCTCGCTTCAGTAGTGGAGCAGTCACCTGCCGTTTCCGCGCTCCCCTGAACGCTCACTATCACCGAGGTCGTGTTGTTGCTCTGACAAACGCTGCGCTCTAATCTGGGACACTCCGACCCCGACTCCGCGCCCTCCTCACCTCCGTCCCAATCCGACCCGTCGCCCACGGAGACCGCGTCTTCAGGCACCGAGGCACTGTCTTTTGATTGGTGGCAAGCAAACGTTTGGTTCTGTGTCATTTCAGATGTCCCTCCTCTGCCGGGTCTGTCAGTCCATGTTTCTGTACCTACCGCTGTCAGTTCGGCGTCCACCTTCTCCACCACCTCCATCTCTATGTCCTGTCGCTCCAGCAAGGGTGGGGAGCTGCACTCTGACTGGCCTTAAAGAAAGAAAAGAGACGTTTTGTTCATTTTTAAAGCCCCCATATTGTAAAAAGTCAGATTTCATGTCTTTTTTTTTTCATTATAAAGCAGGTCTAGGTGTTGTGTAAATACTATGAAAGCATCAAAACGCTCAATCCACGGAGAAATGCACACAGCCCGTATTTAGAAACTGTGCCTTTAAACGAGCCGTCAGGACTTCTGTGAGTTTGTGATGTCACAACTATACTATATATAGGTAGAAAGTGCAGCTACAGTCATTCCCAGCTACAATGACGGCGCAGAGACGTAGAGAGCGCAGATGCGGAAGATCCGGATATGCTGACCAATCAGAGCAGACTGGGCTTTTTTTCGATAGGGGGTCTTAAAGAGACAGGCGCTAAAATTGAGCGTTTCAGACAGAGGGTGAATACAGGTATATTCAGACAGACAGTATCAAAATAATGTGTTTTTTTCCCCATTAAAGCATGTAAACAGTAGAAACCCAAAATACAAGTATGAATCTGAAAATGAGCAGAATAGGTCTCCTTTAATTCCACATACAATTTAGTGTAATTGATACTAGGGCTGAACAACTAATCGAAATTTTTTCGAAATCGCAATGTGGCCGACTGCAATTTTCAAATCGTAGGAGGCGCAATATTTGTTAAAGGCGAAATATGTGTCAAAATACCATTTTAAATGAAATATCGTGGTGCTGCAGAGATGTCCCGGCCTGCACGTCATCGTCTACAGACTTAAGAAAACATCTTTATTTGGTGCAGATCCTCGCAAAAATCATTTAAATACATTTTTCATTGAAAATGAGAATAACGATTCTCTTTCCCTCTAATATCGCAAGTCGTATTGCAACATCAGTCAAAAATAATTGCAATTAGATTTATTTATTTATTTTTTTAAATCGTTGAGCCCTAATAGATGCACACCGTACCTGTGCACTGGGAGATCTCCACTCAGAGGTTGAGTACACTTACTGCTCAAACTCCTCATGAAAGTCAAATGGTGTAACCCAGGGAGTTACTGTATGAACCTGGTAAAAAAAAACAGCACTTAATATTCCCTTTGTACATGTATACCCCTGGGCGAGCTAGCAAGAGTCTGTTTGGCACTTAGGAACTGTCATGGGTTTTGTGGCTTTGTGCCGTTCTTTTTTTTTTTTTTTCTCGAGAAGCGTGGCTTGGAATGGCCTCCCTGCCTCCGGCCCTGGGCAAATATTCAGGTCAAGCAGTGGCAAACACTCGCTCCTCACCGTGGAGGGAGAGTCCATCACCACTGCGGGGTAGGAGAATGTCCAGCCATACTGAAGAGAGGGGAGAAAAAAAACTTGTCCGTCAGCCAAAATGGGAGACAAGGGAGGATTTTGTACTGGCACATGTCCCGAAGCCTATCCTTTTGGAGTTTTAATTTACTGTGGCGTGCTAGCCTTTTCCACAGAGGTCAAAAAGAGGATTGTGTGGCCACCTAACAGTACGAACAAAGTGCTGCTCACGGCTGTGTTAATGCGAGGGGCTCTCAATAGATTCAGGCCATCAGCATTGTTGACTGGCAAGGCAATATTTTTGACCTTCACCGGCCGAGTTGTTTGTCTGTATCATGTTGTGCTTTTTACGCCGAGGTGTTTTTTCCCCTAAGCGTGCATTTTTCTTCGCTTTCAAACTTGACA
>JAOVVB010185248.1:0-25078 GCA_028570985.1 Heterobranchus longifilis | reverse complement strand
AGTGCCCCGTTATTTTGTTATTTAAAAGCTTTTATTGTGAAGCAACAAAATCAGGAAATGTTGGCTCTTCCTCAGCATACTTAACACAACTTCTACAACTCAAAGCGAAAATGAAACCGTAAAAACAGCAGGTATCTGAAAGAAAAAGCAGCGACGCAGGAGACTTCAAACCAGAGCTGAACACACAAGACTTTTAAAAACGCGTTTTTCTCTGCTCGCAACTCGCAACACACTCAGGAGGAGGCGGAGCTACATGCACCTGCAAACAGCACACAGCAACTTAACAGGATATATTCTCTGACTTATCTTTGACACCTTGGTCAGCAAAAAATTATGTTGTTGCACATTGTTAGCTTAGTTAGCACGCATTAGCTCAGAGGGCTAACTTGGCTTGTTTACTGTATTATGTACAGCACTTATTTATTTTGGCCAGGATAATCGTGGCATGAAATGTTCATATCGTCCCATGCCTAATCATGTTTTTTTTTTTGTCACAGTAGCAATCTATAACTAAATTATATGTTTATTTAAACTGTAAAAGCAATAAACTATACAAAAAATATGAAATTAAATGAATAATTTCTTATTTTCTTTGGTATTTTGTCATTTACAGATATGCAATGATGTTTGCTGGGGAATATGTATGTTATGTTAGATTTTATCATGTGATGAGACAATGTGATATACGGTAGCAGGTTTAGATTTGGTGTGTGTGCTTCATAACGACTAACTAGCATGCACTAGGGCCATCATAATAGTGTGCACTGGGGCCCGTCGTAACTACCTTACGCCAGTGGTTTCGATCTAGTTTGAAATCAGTGTGCAGGCGTTCATCATTGCTACAGAGAATTACTATTAACCCCCAAGGCAGACAGGTCATAGCCAGTGAGGGATAAAATCCACAAAATGAAAGGTGGAAAACTGCAACACCTTTTTGTGTTTTGTTCACATTTTAGGTGAACAAAAATGCTCTTCTTACATTTCACTTTATATTAAATCATTGGCAACAGACCACCACAAACTCACACAGCGATGATTTAATTAAGAGAAAAATGTACGAAAACATTTTGAGAGTGCTCGCCTAATATGTGAATTCAATGGACTTTTGCTCCTGGCTGGTAGCACCCTGCAGGGTTTCATGAGACTAAATATAAAGGCGACAAGTATAGCCTGTTCCTGCCTTTGTTTTGTGTTTGTTTTGTCAGCCGGCAGTTATGGAGCTGCAACTAACCGTTATATTTTCACAACTGACTGAACTGTTAATCCTGTAATCATAATTGTCGGAAAATACTAAAAATAAAGAGGCAATCGCAACTTCCCATAACCTAGTGTGACTTCTTTAAATATCTTGTTTTATGCAACCAATAGTCCAAAACCCCCAAAATACTCAATTTACACTGAAATATAACACAGAAAAGCAGCAGATCCTCATATTTTCTAGATTTGCTAGAACCAAAGAATATTTGGCATTTTTGTTTGATAAATGTCTTAACTTGATTTAGAGCTGCAGCTGCAATTAGTTGAAAAATAGTCAGCAACAATTTTGATAATCATTAATTGTGCAAGTCATTTTTCAAGCATGGAGTCCAAAAAAGCAAGAATTTTGAAGATGTCACCTTGAACTGTGGGACATTTTATAGGCCAAACAATTAAGGATTTGTCAGATTCATAAATATACTCATTAATTGCAGCCATGAATTGATCATCATAACAGCTACTGAATATTTTATGTACATCAACCAATCATTCAGACCTAATTGGAAGACAGTTGTGGTTATAATGAATTCAGGAAAAAAAACTGCACTGGAAGGAATAACTACAAGACAAAACTGTACCTGAAAGTAAAGGGAGCATTTAAATGTGTTGAACAGTACAGAGAGAAGAATATGTTACACACACCATCTTAAGGTAGACAAGGTGAGAAAATGGATCATAGTCAGATTATTTGCTAATGATCCAACACTCCCCTGGAGGCCAACAGAAGTGTTTGCATGATGCATTTCTCAGCCAAATCAAACCTGACTTCACTTACAGATGACAGACATAATGCTCTTTAAGAAATGAACAAATTCCTGTTATCTCTTTGCCAAGAAAGTGGAATTAGACCCTGGGCTAAAATAACATCCTCTTCATTGACATGAATCTAAAGAAGAAGAACAAGAATCTTTGGAAAAACACAGTGCTGCCCAGAGGGGATATCGTCAGAGAAGGAAACACACCCCCATCCTCTTTCCTCAGATCAAAAACACACACACACACACACACACACACACACACACGAAAGTCCAGCCTGCAGAGGACGAAATCTTCCTCTTTGAAAGTGATCTAATGATAGCAAGAGAAAAGGCTACTCAGTGCATTAATTATACACCCCACACACACGCATACACACAGTTTAGGCTTATGCAAACACACACGAGACCTTTAAGCACCATACATATTGATATTTCAATAAATCAAGTCCACTACAGTCCTTCTACCTGCATAAAGAAATCCATATATTCACTGTTTCAGTCGCCTTCTCAGCATGTCTCCTGTATCTGTTTGACAATTAACACACGCACACACGCATGCACAACGCACGCACGGCCCTCCGAACTGAAGAGAGGCTGAGGTAAATGCCAAATGTTATAGTGTGCATTATGTATGACAGGACAGAAACAAGGTTGAGACGCACATTGTTCTCCCTGCTGTATAATAATCTGCCCCTGAAACCACGAAAAAAGATAAGGAAAAGTAAGGTTTAACAATAAGTTACTACTGCTACTCATTAAACAACATACTGGACCCAATATAAGACAATGTTAAATTCTGGAAATTATGTTTGAAAAAATAATTTTTATACGACCCCCACTTTTTGCATCTCAACTTTAAATATTCTTTTTTAATGCAGAGTACTCGCTCCTACAAAGAGTGTTGCATTATGGGTCGTTTGTAGCCTTAATGTTGTTAGTTTCTGGTCTGTTTAGATTCAACTTTACTGTCATTGCACAGAGTGCAGGTACTAAGCAGTTTACCAACAAGATCAAATGTTCTGCCCCAATGTGAAACCAGATGAGAATCAATAATTAAAACCAGCTAAAGTCCTCCTACAGACACGTTTTAAAGTATGTAAACATACTCTGCTATGTTTAATATTTAGTTTAACATGGTTTCCCCAAAAGAACTAAAGAAAACTTTGAAAAGGGGCTGGAAGCACATCGACTCTTCTCCCTCATTAAAGCCTCCCTCAGTCCCTCCAGTGTATTTTGGCATTTTGATGATATTTCATATTTTTCTGGGTCATTAACTGACAAAGTTGATGAGCCACATCGTTGAGCAAATATGTTTTGACAAATAACTTAATATGAAGGTCTGTGTACCGAAATGTTGTTTCTGCTGTTCCCAATAAATATTTTTTAATTGCAAGTGTAGAACAGTGTGCAGGAGTCCTTTCTTCTGTGCTCAAAGTTTAAAAAAGAAGGTTGTTGCTAAAATGGGATGATGGCGACAAGCTGCAGGTGTCATAAACATCACAAACAGTTAGCTAATGCAGTTAGCTGTAACATTATTTAGCTCACCTAACATATTAGCTAATGGAAGGGCTTCATTTTATTTTTTAGTGGATTACATGAAATCCCACCGGCAGAAATATCACAACACCGACAGTCTCTCTCTCTCTCTCTCTTTCTCCTCTTTACCGTCTCCCGGCCACAGCGCTCTGCAGGACGGATAGACATGTTACTGAAGTCCGCTGTTTGAAATACAGTTTTGGGACATTTACGCCAGGGAGCGCACAATTTTCAGCCCAGACACAAAGAACATCTCCGTGCAAAAAAGTCCTGTTAGAGAAGTAAAAAAATAAAATAAAATAAAATAAAAAGAACTGCCGCTGTGCCTAGTTGAGCTGACATTTCAAAAGCTCATCAAATGAGATAACAGCTGGCAGCAGCCAAAAGCAATGATGACGTATACCTGCACTGTGCTTTGCCTCTGTCCCCAACCTCATGGCTTTTGTTCTGATCTTGTAAAAGCAGCTTTAGACATATGATGTCATAACGCCACTCTGTCTGAATCCAGATTTTTGAGACTGTTATTAGCACACTGGAGTTGTTTTTCTAGAAACATTACAACTTTTTTCTCCTAAAATTGTGACTTTTTTTCTTGAAACACTACCACTTTTTTCTACTAAAATGGTGACTTTTTTCTCTAAACATTACAACTTTTTACAAAAGTTGAAAAACTAATATTTTTATTGCACCACAGATAGGACACTGTAGTAAACTGCAGTCAATTCATGAGGATATTCACGATTACCCCGATAATGGAAATTCACCACGATCGACTTATTGTGAGTGGGTTTATTTTTATTTTTATTGCGACCCATGATAAAAAACGATTATTGTCCCATCCTTAATTGTGATATATATCGGTATCAAGATATGAAACAACCTTTATCGGGATAGAAGATTTTGGCCATATCGCCCAGTCCTATAATACCATATACCGTGATACTATGAAAGAGTGATATATTCTGAGACAGTTATTGAACCGTGAAAATCTCATACCGTTGCAACCGCAGTTTCAAGGTGTTGACTGCTCATTTTGCTCATGATATGTCTTGTAGCATATAAAAAACACCATATAGACATGATTTTCACCGGAGGGGCTCTTTCAGAAAAATAGGTGTTACAGTGTTATTGCAGGCTTTAGTGTTTCTCCAAACTTCAGTCAACAAACTCCTTCCACCTCCTCCATTACAGACACTAGACTTTCCAGCTACTGTCTGGAAAATGTGCTTGAGGAAAATGACTAATGCTATATTCCTTTCACAGCAGCTAGCAGTCAGGTGCCCTTGGGCAAGGCTCTTCATCCTGCACCAACAGAGATGCTCTGCAGTAAACTGCGTTTTCACGGGGCAACTCCCTGACTGCTGGAAAGATGCTCAGTCGACACTTCCACAAGCATCCCCCGGGTGTTGTCAAATAACGGTTAACAACGGAAGACAGGATGATCTGCCTCCAGACCCTGAACACCTCATAAAGGTGTCATGTGTTGAAAAAGTACCTGGGTCTACAGACAGCAGGACTGTGTACCACAGAGAAATCCCATCTCTCTAAAGGATTGTGGCAATCTGCAACGCTGTCTCCTACAAAATTACCTTCCCACACAACTAAACCGCATTCTCAGTTAAGTGTCGAGGGAAACATTTTTCTCTCCCGGATTACAGTCCCTGTTTCAAACACCTCGTTGACGCTGAGGATTGATAGAAAACAACTTTGTTTTGGTTTAGGCAACAAATAGGGATTAACTGTTTCTCATAGTGAGTTTTTTTCTTGAAACATTAAAACTTTTTTTTCTAAACATTACAACTTTTTTCTTTAAGTATTCGGACATTTTTCTCGAAACATTCTGACTTTTTCTCGAAACATTCTGACTTTTTCTCTTGAAACATTGCGACTTTTTTCCCCTAAACATTACGACTTTTTGTCAGAAAATTCTGAGTTTTTCTGTAAACATTACGACTTTTTTAAGAAACATTACGATATTTTTTAAGAAACAAATATTTTATTGCATCACAGATAGGACGCTGTAGTAAACTGCAGTCAATTCGTGAGGATATTCACGATATTCACGATTATCCCGATAATAATTATCTCGATCTATGATAAAAACGATTATTGTCTCATCCTTAATCCCTAGCACAAAACTACTTGGTTAGGTTTAGGAAAAGATTGTGGGTTTTTTCTTATGTAACTAAATATAATTACTAACAATGATGCCTTTTGGTTTTACACGGGACACGACCCCTATTCTGCTGGGTGAAAGTCTGTGTGTGATTTTGTAATATGTTAAAAATGAACATAATCTGGAAGAAAATATGTTTCTCCTCCAAACATAATTGAGAATGCTGTTTTGTTGTACGGGAATATAATTTTTGGGAGACCATGCTGAAATCTGAGTGGCTTTCTAATTCAAATTAAGTCAAACTGAAGAAGAAAGATTTGAAAGCAATTTTATGAGACCTTAAATTGGGGTTCAGCACTCAAGACTTGTGAATAGCATGGCAACACAAACGTAAGTGCACCTCGTCTCCATTTAGACCTCCTCCTCCTCCTTTGAAAGCCGTCACGTAACTCTTAGCCTAGAAGTATGTTGTGTACAGGGCTACACAAAGAAGCAGCTCTCTGTACTGTATACTGTGAGCCCCCTGTAACTGGGTCACAGCAGAATCTGTTTGACTGTCATAACACATGAATGTTATTCAACCTTTGGGAGGAATAACATATGACACAAGCATGTTACCTTAGCATGGCATCCATGTAACACATAACAGAAAAAGGCACATACTTCCAACAAGGAGCGCTGTGATGCAACAGAAACTTAAACACACCTTGAGAAAACAGCAACCTCCCCTGTGGCATCTCTTTATTTTCATATGCACTCGTAACGATGGTTGCAACAGTATGAGGTTTTCACGGTACGATAACCATCTCAGAATATATCACCGTTTCATGGTATCATAGTATACGGTATTATAGGGCTGGGTGATATGGCCAAAATCTTCTATCACGATAAAAGTTGTTTCATTTCTCTATAACAATATATATCACAATATAGCATGTTTTCTGGGAATTTAATAAGTAAATAGTCTATATGAAATAACCACATGGTGAAGCCTATTATTGTATACTCCTGTGTGAATTAAATACTTGATAAATGAGTATTTTTCTCATTTAACTTTAGTACAAAATAGAAACAAAACAGAACCATTTCAAGTAAAATCATAGAGAAAACAAAACTAAAACTTAACAAACAAAACCATTCCCTCAAAATAATTCACATCAAATTTCCTGAGAAATCTGAGTTAGTATGTGCTTGTTATTATCAATTTAGACAACGTAATTGTATGTCACATTATGTCGATGCAGATTTCATGCCGATACGATTGAAAGATGAGAAATTATATTGAATTATCGCCCAGCCCTCCGGTATTACACAATTATTATTATCATTATTATCAGTTACAATGACCCTTATGGAATTATGTGTAAACATGTCTCCCATTTGAAGATAAATAAAATACATTTTTCAATACCGTAGATAAGCAAATGTACACATGGCTGGGCAATATGACAATATATTAGGGCTGTCCCCTCTTAGTCGATTAATCGACTAATCGATCGTTTTGATCTTAGCCGACTAAGATTTCTTTAGTCGATGAGTCGTTTATGATGCTTTTTTCATGCTGAATGACTTATTTCCAAGAAACTTGTGAGCACATCTCTGGTAAACACAAGATTTAAAGTGGTGCTTTTACATGATTCTTTGTGGAGAAACTCAGTTTTACATCGATTAGTCGACAAAATCGTATGACTGTTAGTCGACTAAGGATTTCCTTAGTGGAGGACAGCCCTACAATATATATAGTCAAAAGTTAAACGATGTAAAAATGTCTATCATGTGTATTTTTCTATATCGTTTCTATCTCAATGTCGAAAAACCAGCGGCCAGACTATTTGCATCATTTGCTCTGGGAGTGCACCATAGAGGCAATGTTTACTAACATGGAGTATACAATGATGATTATTTCATAAAGAAATAACATTTATTCTTTGAATTACCAGAAAACATGCTATATTGTGACATAAATTGTTATCAAGATATGAAATTATCTATATTGGAATAAAAGATTTTGGCCATATTGCCCAGCCAGTACACAGTATGATAACCGTCAATTTTCATATCACGGTAAAACTGGTATATCGCTGCAACCCTACTCATAACTAGATATAATAACAGAGAAACTAGTTGAATCTTCACCTGAAATCAATGCAAACCCTGCAAACAGACTGGATAAACATGCTCCAGCAGTTGGTTTTGCCTGTGGATGCAAATAGTGCTTTGCAAACAGTCTATGCAAGATGTCTATATGGGTGATAAAAACAAGAAGTCATAAAAGGTCGCCTGAGTGAACACAAGTGTCAAAATGACTTAACGCACTTTGACAAGTTTACAGTCTGGTCTGCAGATGATCTGCAAGAAGCTCCATTCATCTCCACCAAACTCCATTACAAAATCTGTCAATTTAATGATGCTTCACATATGAGTGCAGATACAAACATACAGTACTATAACATGATATAGGAGCTCTCATAACTGGCACTGCACATACCACTGCCGCAGTGCATTTTGGTAGAGGAATAAAAAAGGTAATAAGAAGAATGGAAAATTAAAGGGCAAATGCAGTGAATGGAGTAGGACAGGCGCCCACATATTTATGGAGGAGTGTATTAATATGCTGTGCTGTATATGCACATATTCATATGAGCAGAGGATAATTTAAGAATTTTAAATGACATGTCGGTGTCCTCGCAGGAGAAAACGTGTCAGGACAAGTCGACAGAAAGCAGTGTGTCAGCTGCTGTAGGTGTAAAAAACGTTGCCTGGAAAAGAGGAGGATTTTCCAACTCTTCTCTAATGACAGAAACTCGACGGTTAGCTAGTTTTTAACACCTTAGAATAACTTGCCAACTCTTTGTATGTTTGTTAAACTGGACATTTTCATATAATTAAAACCAGATTTAACCGACGTGGCCAAAAAAAAATGTCACAACGTAAACGTAATATGGGATAAGGAGAGGTCGCTTGTTTTAACCAATAAATTAGCCCCTTGAGGAACGTTAGTGAGGCTAGTTAGCTAACATTAGCTTAACTTCGTAATAGTATAAAACGTATATTTACCATGTTACGCCCGCTGGTGTAAGAAGAGTATCCCTACTCTTGATAAAGTTTTCTCCACAGCAGCACAACAAGCTCCGGACATAATCTCGGGACTCAAAACTGGATTTCCCGGTTTTGTTGTCCTCAAAGTTGACCGTTGTCCGTTAACGTCGTCAGTGCAACACATGCCATCATGACTCTCCCCCCCCTCCGCTGCTGCCACACCGTCCGCTGCTGGAAAAACCGACCGACCGACCGACGGCGGCGACGGTGTGATTCGTCCCCCAGCCAGCCCGCCGCGGTAATCCCACTTAACCCGGAGAGCCGGGTAAACACAATGTGTGATTACGCCCCGCCCACCGCTCCACACAGAGGGAGGGGCTGCGGGGGATATCGAGTACACCCACATGAATTAATTCATCACAACAGAATGGAGAGATGGAGATTAAAGTAGCTGTTTCACTCAATTATACACCAAGTTTTTGTACTATGGAAGTCAAAGTATACACCAAGATAAACAGCGGTGGAATGTAACAAAGTAGGGGAGACCGGGGGCAATTGTAACAGATTTTGATGTCATTACTCGAAACCCTCTTGAACTATTTGGATGCAATTTTTATGTAGGTAACCTGCATCTGTGTTCTACATGTTTACAGTCATTAAATGTTTTTACACGCAATGTTAGAGTCACAATATTGATTGAAACACAAGAAGTCAAATGTTACATTTCCCCACGTGTGGTTGCGATTGCAACAGCATATGGGGGCAGTTGTAACAACACGCTTTGAGAAAAAAGTCATAATATTTCAAGAAAAAAACTTGAAGAAGAAAGTTGTAATGTTTCGAGAAAAAAAGCAACCAACAAAGCAAAATGTAAGGTGATGTGATTCCTGTGTGTTTAAGTGCAGTAACGTTTTAAGCATATTTTGTTGATTATCGGGATAATATCGTGAATCGCAATTATTTAGGCCAGGATAATCGTGACATGAAATGTTCATATCGTCCCGTGCATAGTTGTACTACTCTACGTGCCTCTGCACTGGGCACGGGGATGTGCGTGTCTTCTTTATGGTTTCTTATTAGGCTCATGTTTACAGCCGATTAAAACACATCAGTCACCTTGATCAAGATATCACATTAATCTTGATATCACATATCTCAAGTGAAAGGATAGATAATTAGCCCACAAAGGTCTGGGGAATGAATCATGAATGATTTAAGGCACGGCAGGTCTAATCTGGACCAACTGAAAAAGAAACCAATTAGTACGGTTAGCGGCCCGGTTACGTGATATGGCTCTGCTGATAGTTTGCTGTCCGCGCCCACATTAAGTATTCATCCGCACAATATAAGTCTACTTTTGCACCTGCCAACTTAGAAAACACTGACATTCTGACAGGTGTTTCATCCCTGTCTCACCCTCCTGTCATTATTTATCACATCGACCTCACGTATGAAGACGGTGTGTTTGTGTGTGTGTGTGAGTGAGTCAGGCATCTTTTAATCATTGTGACAAGTGTGTGTGCTGACAGGTTGGACACTCTGCGGCCGGGTGATTCAGCCTGCAGGGCACAGAACAGCACCTGGCATCGAGTCTGCCTGCAGGGCCAAGAGCTCTCTGTTATTGAAAGTTGAATGTGATCCAGGCTGATTCAATCATATCATTTCCGTGAGTGCGTGCGTGCACATTTAGAAAGATCATTGCATAGCTCTAGGATACGTGTAGATCTACAACGAATCTTTCTGCCGCGATCAATCCGAATAACCTAATACACTTCCAGTCCATTTCCCCTGGGTATTGATTTATTATATCTGTGCTTATGTGCGTGTAAAAGAGAGGTATACAGGCATGAGAGTTAAATGTGACATTTAATTAGGTTGCTCTCTTTTGTACGTTAGCATTGATTTGATTCGGAGAGGGCATTGACTGTTGGTTCACAGAAAACAACTAGGCTTATGTAATAAATGCCATTAAGAGCTGATCTCTAATGGGTATTGCAGCACTGCACAACACTTGTAAAGGCTGTTAAACAGCAACAAAAGAGCATTTTAAGACTGTTAGTGCAGTGCACGTTCGGAGAGTGTGCCCATTCGGAACTGGCTGATTGCTTGGCTCCTGGTATTGCTGCTTGCGTTTCTCTTTGTGTGATTAATTTTTTTTTTATATCATAACAATCATAACAACAGCAACAACAAAAAGTACACGTAGAAAAAGTAAAGGAAAAACAAAATATGCAAAAAGCAAGTTAAAGGTGCTGTAATGGTATTTAATTAGATTTTTTTTAAATAAGTGTTAAAAAAGGTCTACATTCAGACATCCATCACTGATGTAGAGTGTCCTCTGCTCTGAAATATATAGAAAAGACATTTTCTGGTATCCCGTTCCCATCCAATCAGGAGAGAGGATTCCAGAAATGTATTTTCTGTTTACTGCAGAGCCCAAGTGTCAATCACTTACAGCACCTTTAAGAGGATAATGTTACCATATTTGTGTTTTCTGTGTGCTGGATAAAAACATTTTAAGATGCAAATTTGTACCCAAGTCCACTCGTAAAGTCCATGATAAACTTGTTGTGATCCTCCATCTCTTTTCCTTGGAAGAGAAGTGCCTCCGTGTCTGCGGCTGGCTCGTCTCCCGGTGATGTTGGAGTCGTGGTCCTCAGGTCACATCTCCCCTCAACCAAACATCTCTGCGTCAGCAGCATCCTACACAGCTGCTGCCGCTGGGCACAGCAGAAGAGTGGCGCTGTCTTCAGATGGACACAAAAGAGGATGTAAGGAGGTCAGCAGTGCATCAGGTATATTTTTGGGGGGATTTGTTTGAGTGTATTCACTTTCTTCCTCACCTCAGGCCCCTGTGCCCATGCTAGATCCAGTGAAGGTTGGGCCTTTTCTCCACAGTACTCACATTTCACTGGGTATTCTGTCACAGGCTGGGACTGAGCAGCAGAGTGTTACATTTGACTAATCAGTAACATATTACTGTCAATGGGAATTTAAAAAGTAGGTAGAAATTTGATCTTTGTACCGCTGGAAGAATGGTTGTTAAGTTTATTCCCTGGTTGTCAGACTCCTGATTGTACCTCAGAACTCCTGCTGCTCTGATACAATAGGTGGGTGGGTCACTGACAGACTGTGGTATCCTCTTACCAAACCCAGAGAAAAACACAAATCAAATGACGTAAACACGCCATTAATCAAAGACTATAGTACATGAGATATGTATTGATTAAAACAGGGCTGAAAAGTAAAATAGATTGTGTATTGCCCACTACTTGATCTGTCTTACGTGGTCATCCAGGACAGATAGTGGCTCACTGAGATCATGCTCTAATGTAGCAGCAGCATCTAATGGTAAAACAAAGGTTAATGTTGCATCGTTGAATCAAGTCCTATTTTCTAATAATTATCATTTTAATTGTGCTTGGAGCAGACTCACAGGAAGAACTGGACCTCATCTTTTTGTCTGTCCTTCTGACTGGAGTAAAGTCTCTGTGAGAGAATATCAGCATTCACTGCTTGTGCAAAATGATTCTCTCCTGCTGAAGATGAATTCATACAGTAAATAGATTAGGAAGCAATCACATGCAAAACATCTCAAAGACTGAACGGAGCAGAATCAGCATTATATGTTCCCAAATATAAACTCAGTTATGTAGAAAAGGAGACAGAGAAGGTCTGATCACAATAAAAAAAACAAAAAAAAAACAAGTATGAGATAAAGCAATACACCTATTAAATACTTGAGAGTTCCAAAATATTGGCTTTAGATCTTAATTTGGATATATTACAATAAAAAATAGCACACCTAAGAAAATAAATAAAATAAGTACACACAAGGTAATGCACTCACCTCAATGTGTCACACTTGCTCGTGTTGTCAGTAACCTTGGAGATTAAATAGCAATGTGTAAACGTATTAGCATACTGACAGATTTAATACCCATGAATATTATGAAACACAATTACAGAATGTACTATATAATACTGCCAAAGTGCTGACTGTATACTCCATCAATGTGGTGTGCTGAAAAGAAATAAACTGTATGTCAAAGCTCCAGTTAAAAAGAAAAAGTATTATTTAAAATCTTGTTAGAGTGAATCTGGATTGATTTTTACATTTATCTAAATTACATTATTTTAACGTGTGAATTTAGTAACCCAGTGCTATTCATTTGAGTTTCAATGTCTAACTGTTATTTCTAAATTTTGCAAAAATATCTAAAAACCACCAGGTTCTGATGCCAAAATCAGATCAGTAATGTCTCCGTGCATTTGGAGACAAAAAAGACAAAAAACAATCTCACCTCAAGGTCCATTAGTATGTGCTTGAGCTTCCTTGGCAGATGGAGTTACAGTTGTCATGGAGCTGTACATATTCACATTTTATCCCCCCCTGAGTAGAATACTTGTTGGCTCAAAAGTTGAGCTTCAACAATCTAATCCTAATAAAAAATGAACTTTGAAAATCCACCAAAATTATTAGGCCCTGTGTAAATGGAAATGGGGAACATCTTGAAAGTGTATAAGGAATTTCTTTTAAAGTTTTCATAAAGTAGTGCTTGTTCACTACCTGTTTCAAAAACCCTATTATACACATTGTTTCCATCCACCTTTTCATGCAGTGACATGCTTTAACACAATTTCTCCAGAAGATGGCAGAGTGGCTGTGCTTTGTTTTCACCCTCAGTTGCTTCACTTTATGTGGGTCAGAATGAGCCTCATTATTATGTATTTAATACGTGAGATTAATGGGGAAAATAAATAAATAAATAAAATAAAACATTAATAATGAAATCTTATAATAACCATCTCACCCCTCTTACCTTTCTGTCTCCTGGCAACATTGCCATTAAGCAGCTGAATCTAATTCCAGGTGTAATCAATTAGCGAACCTGTGGCAGCTTCTGATTGGTTGTTGCAGCACCCGCGTGCAGAGAACCTCGCGGCACAAATAGCTGCGGCAAGGCGCAGTCTCTCAGCTCGCAACATTTCCAGGAGTCATGTGCAACAGAATGATGCGTAAAGGAAAAAGGAAAAGCGCCGCTGTTTATTTGGCTGCAGCTGTTATTCTGACGTGCTATTTGGCGCAAACGATAGACTGTTATCAACTGAAGAAAACAGAAAGACCAGAAAAAGAAGCCGCTGCAGCCAAAACGACAGCTGTCCAAGAGGGGAAAATTGTGTTCGGGGGAGTTTTTGAGAAAGGATCCGGATTTGACCCACAAGTCATAGACGGGACCAGAAAGTCCCCAAACGCTTCTGTGGAGGATGAAGCTGCTTATCAAGCAGACTTTACAGGTACAACTCTTTTAAATGCTGGATTTAGGGCTTGTTCAATTTGTATTTGATTGAAAGTGAAAAAGTCTAAATATTTATTTTACATTACCACAAAAATAATCCCAATGTTCCCCTGCAGGCTGGTCGAAAGGACAAACACAAGACACCAGCTCCAAAGAAGCATCATGGAAGCGCATGGCGTCCACTCTGCAGTGTGGTGAGGACCAGCTGAAGTTCAGAGCAGTGGGACAAGGAGCTTCACAGTTTGCAGTGGAACAAGGTAAATCAGATTCACTAGCAAAAATATCTCCATATAATATCTTACAAATAAAATTGTAATCCAATCGGAATACATTTGGATCATTAAAAATCAAATATTGAAAATATTGCACCTTCAAACTCAAATGGACACAGCCACACATGTTGTTCCCCATTTCTTTCTTTTTTTAATTTCTCAAAATATTTTAAATGTAATTAAAATGCATTTTGCATATTCCGCATTTACTGCTGGTCAATTCCAATTACCCTGACAAAAACAGTACTGGCACAAACTACAAGTATACTGTTTGTATTCTGTGTGACGCTGCTTCTTTTGTGTAAGTTTTTGTTGCTGCTGTTTTCTAATCAAAGGCCACATGGAGGACTTTGCTACTGCAAGAGGAGCACTTACTCATAATGTCCATGTTCCATTTTCAGTTTAAATAAAAACTATCCATAAATCATCATTAAAAAAAATAAATAAATAAAAAAATGTTCAAGTCGCCAACAAAAAAATGAGAGTAAAATACTTTAATGTAGAACAAAAGTTTCAGAATTTTAAAATGGCTATATTAAAATGTAATCATTGACAATGTAATCTTAATCGCACTTTTGTTTTCAAATATGATCCTGGCTGTGTTATTGTAATCTGATTACATAATCCTGATTACTGATGTACATGTTTTTTTGGTCCTACAGGAAATGCCTCTCCAGTGCCTCTGTCCCAAATCCCCCCCTCCTGTGGCTACAACATGCAGAGGAACTCTCTGGCACTTGTCATGTTGGTTCCCTATGATGGCTGCAACATGCTTCAAGAGGTAATTCTGTTTAATGCTGGATGTTGCTACTCCAGAATACTGGAGAGTTGAGAATCAGTGGCTAATCTGGATTTATTTGAAACGTATATGGTGTAACCAACAGCTGTGTAAATCTGTTTTTCATAATTTAAACTGCAAGTCTTTCAGCTGAGGATTTCTGCTTTTTTTATTTTTTATTTTTCTAGTCTTAAATTAAAATGTGCTGTAACTTTGGTTTTGGATTGGACAAGACATTTGGATACATTACACATCACCAATGTTCTGATATTATAACAATTAACATGTTTGTTGCCTTCTGACTTTTGTTTTCTCCCCCCAGGGTGGAAGTTATGTGCTTCCAATGCGTTGGCAGGGAATTCCACTCCGACTCTTGTGTCCCAGACCTGCAGCACCTGCTCCCACAACTGCTGAGACTCCCAAGCACTCTCCATCAACCTCCAAGGTGCCTTGGATTCTCCAGCAGGGACACCAGCAGATTCTCCAGCAGGGGCACCAGCAGATTCCCGAGCAGGGGCACCAGCAGATTCTCCAGCAGGGGCACCAGCACATTCCCGAGCAGGGGCACCAGCAGATTCTCCAGCAGGTGCAGCAGATTCTCCAGCAGGGGCAACAGCAGGGGCACCAGCAGATTCTCCAGCAGGGGCACCAGCAGGGGCACCAGCAGATTCTCCAGCAGGGGCACCAGCAGATTCCTGAACGGGGGCACCAGCAGATTCCCCAGAATGTGCTCCAGCAGATGCTCCAGCACACTCACCAGGAGTCTCAGCACCATCACCACGAGCCCCAGAATAGGCCCTGCAGCAGCACGAACCCCATTTCACGTCCCCTCATTCCCCACAACTATCCACCCTTTTCTTCAGAACCTACAATGGCGGCAACTACAATGAAACCAGAAATTCCTCCAGTTCCACAATACCCCCCATTCTTCCATCATTTTCATCCCCACATTCCTGCCCCTCCTCCAACCACCACTGCAGCACCAGCTACCGCAGCTCCTCATCCCATGCTTCCTTTCCCACCGCACTTTTCACCATATATGTCCTACCTTCATCCATATCATCATTTTTTCAATCCATTTTTGCGTCCACCGCAAACTACGACTGCCCCAACTACAACTAAGAAAACTGTTCCACCACATGTTCATCCACATGTCCACCCCTTTCCTCCATATCCTCCTTTTTTCAATCCATTTTTGCCTCCACCGCAAACTACGACTGCCCCAACTACAACTAAGAAAACTGTTCCACCACATGTTCATGCACATGTCCACCCCTTTCCTCCATATCCTTTTTTCAATCCATTTTTCCATCACTTTCACCATCCAAACTCTAACCCAACTACGACCACGCCAACTACAACCACCAAGAAAACCGCTCAGCCACATAATCATCCACATGCCCACTATCCCTGGCAATATATACCTTTTCGTGGTTAGTCTGTTGAAATGCTTCCAATAAATGGTTTGACTAACATAAGTGACCCTGTCCAGTTCTTTGAAAATGTCAACAATGTGGTTTTAACTCTTGATTACAGGCTTGCCAAGAATTGGCCTTAGGTTTGTGTAGATATGGGGCACAGTCCATATTGAAAAAGCTCTTTACTTTAGACGAAACAGAGCTTTTCATTCATACAGGAAAGTTGTGCTGACAATGGTCCTATACAAATGTACACATTAACCTATTCACACATTTTATATATGAAATTGATCTGTTAGCATCTCTAGTTTTTAATTGGGCTGTTGTCCACATGGTGGCAACATGGCTCAACCTTTTGTTGGTGAGTGGGATGTTAGGACCACAACAATTTGTGCAGTCTTAACTGAAAGGTTGTTTTTTTTCCCACTCAGAAGCAAAGTGTTACTGCTTTTAAATGTTTAGCAGAGGTGAAGGAGGCTTTGGTCTAACTTTACAGTGAAATTGTTACACCCAGGAAATACAGAAGCCAACAACTGAGGGGCAACACTATACTTCACACACTGCACCTGCTGTATTTTTGTGCTCTTTTTTTGGTTTAGTCACTGGATGCAGGAGTAAGCATGAGCAAATATTACATTTCATAAGTGTGCAAATGGCATTAAGCTGATGGTATGCTTTGATACATACCAAAGTAGCTATATTATATTGTTGAAACTACTAGAATAGGTGACAATCCTGAATGCTTAAAGGAAAATATTATGTTGGAAGTAAACAAAGTAAATACCTTTAATATCCCACAGGAAAGCCATGCATGAAATATGCTATATATAGCCCAAAACATACATTTGCCACAAGACTTTACAATCTGTACAGCATAAAACACCCTCTATCCTTGGATATGTGTGTATTTTGTCTATCTTTCTCATTGCTATATTGCCTTAACACTCACACATACTGCCAACAAAGATATGTTTTGCCCTGGAATTGCCTGCTTACCAGCACATCTTGAAAACTAGGTGACTTTGATAGCCTGAGTGTTAAAAGTACTGAGCATGAAACGTAATGTCCCTGGTCCGAGTCAGACTGGAGACCTTTGTTGCACTTACATGTCATTCCCCATCTCTCTCCACTCTGATTTCCTGTCCTTCCTCTTTACTGTCAACTCTACAATGAAGGCCAAAAAAATGCCCAACCAACATCTAATATTTAGAAAATATTTTCAGGATAAATCAATTAAACTTAAACAGATTTTCATTGGAAGATTTTTATTTATATTCTTGGTGTATTTCCATTCATTCTTGTCATTATTGTCTTTGAATGTTCTTGTTTTATACCTCCACAAGCCTCTAATCCACATATTTTTTCTAGTACTGGAACAATGGTAAAAAAAAAAAAAAAAAAGGAATAAAAGAAAAAAAGAGGTTGCATATTTATGTAGTCTTATGTTTTTTTTTAAGTCTAATTATTTTTCAAAAAAATCTACATACTTCTACAAGAGTTTCCTCATAGGATCATTACAGTTTTATCAACTGTTATCTTGTAGAATATGATAGTAATCGTCAAGGGAAAAGCTCATAATATAAAGATTTTTATGTTGAAAACTTGAGTATATTCCAGCCATATGTGTGTCACAACCTGTTTTATACAGTCTGGTCACAGCAAACTGAAATGTAAGCAGAATTGTGTTACTTCCATTAAATGCTTCACCATCAATAGTCTCATGTTTGGTCTGTCTCATTCTTGTGTCTTCATATTCAGTACTTGGTAGGCCTATCATAATAATTACATTATCGACTTATCGAGGTCAGCAAAACTTATCACGCCCATGTCCACATATTGTACAGTATTGCCTGTTGCATGTGTGTGTTTACATAAGAATGTCACCAACATTTAGCCAACATGATGCCAGAATAAACAGCAGGGTTTTCCCCAATAAGCACAGCACCTCAGTGTTTTATTCACTGCAGAAAAACTCTTTTTTAAATTTATTTTGGATATGCAATGTCTGAATATTCTTAAGAATTAAAAGTTTGAAAGGGGTGTGCTTTCATTATTATGCTATGATACTACCATTATATCAGTGGCATGAAATGGTCTTAAAATGACAAAAATATTGTTTATCACAATTATTTCTGGGACAAAATATCGTCCAACAAAAGTAGTTATCGTGACATCATGCCTACTACTCGGGATGGCTATGAAACTAAAGCGCAGCAATAATAAACACAGAAAAGTACTGCACATTACTGCATGTAACACTAGAGGTAACTGAGGAATACAGTGAAAAGATACACATGATCTCCTGTTTTATGCCACATGATAAATATGCAGTGTTAACTTTATTGACATGAGACATCAGATTAGTGTTCAGAGGGGAGCCCACCTGTTGTGAGCTAAATGAACACAGGTGCATGCTGAAGTTGCACCTGATTGGTTGATTACCTGGCGCTAATATGTGCCCAGTATAATAAAAGCCCTGACTCAGCTCTGCTTTATAATGCTTTCTCTGCTCTGAGTGTGCGGCTCCTGTATGACAGGTGACGATAGAAGAAGACGCAGATCATCACCTCAAATTTCATATTAGCCATATTAGTCTTGTGCGCGTGGGCAACAATCAATTAGCGCACCTGTGGCAGCTTCTGATTGGCTGGTGCAGCACCCGCGTGCAGAGAACGCTACTGCACAAATAGCTGCGGCAAAGCGCAATCAGGAGTCATGTGCAGCAGAATGATGCGTAAAGGAAAAAGGAAAAGCTCCGCTGTTTATTTGGCTGCAGCTGTTATTCTGACGTGCTATTTGGCGCAAACGATAGACTGTTATCAACTGAAGAAAACAGAAAGACCAGAAAAAGAAGCCGCTGCAGCCAAAACGACAGCTGTCCAAGAGGGGAAAATTGTGTTCGGGGGAGTTTTTGAGAAAGGATCCGGATTTGACCCACAAGTCATAGACGGGACCAGAAAGTCCCCAAACGCTTCTGTGGAGGATGAAGCTGCTTATCAAGCAGACTTTACAGGTACAACTCTTTTAAATGCTGGATTTAGGGCTTGTTCAATTTGTATTTGATTGAAAGTGAAAAAGTCTAAATATTTATTTTACATTACCACAAAAATAATCCCAATGTTCCCCTGCAGGCTGGTCGAAAGGACAAACACAAGACACCAGCTCCAAAGAAGCATCATGGAAGCGCATGGCGTCCACTCTGCAGTGTGGTGAGGACCAGCTGAAGTTCAGAGCAGTGGGACAAGGAGCTTCACAGTTTGCAGTGGAACAAGGTAAATCAGATTCACTAGCAAAAATATCTCCATATAATATCTTACAAATAAAATTGTAATCCAATCGGAATACATTTGGATCATTAAAAATCAAATATTGAAAATATTGCACCTTCAAACTCAAATGGACACAGCCACACATGTTGTTCCCCATTTCTTTCTTTTTTTAATTTCTCAAAATATTTTAAATGTAATTAAAATGCATTTTGCATATTCCGCATTTACTGCTGGTCAATTCCAATTACCCTGACAAAAACAGTACTGGCACAAACTACAAGTATACTGTTTGTATTCTGTGTGACGCTGCTTCTTTTGTGTAAGTTTTTGTTGCTGCTGTTTTCTAATCAAAGGCCACATGGAGGACTTTGCTACTGCAAGAGGAGCACTTACTCATAATGTCCATGTTCCATTTTCAGTTTAAATAAAAACTATCCATAAATCATCATTAAAAAAAATAAATAAATAAAAAAATGTTCAAGTCGCCAACAAAAAAATGAGAGTAAAATACTTTAATGTAGAACAAAAGTTTCAGAATTTTAAAATGGCTATATTAAAATGTAATCATTGACAATGTAATCTTAATCGCACTTTTGTTTTCAAATATGATCCTGGCTGTGTTATTGTAATCTGATTACATAATCCTGATTACTGATGTACATGTTTTTTTGGTCCTACAGGAAATGCCTCTCCAGTGCCTCTGTCCCAAATCCCCCCCTCCTGTGGCTACAACATGCAGAGGAACTCTCTGGCACTTGTCATGTTGGTTCCCTATGATGGCTGCAACATGCTTCAAGAGGTAATTCTGTTTAATGCTGGATGTTGCTACTCCAGAATACTGGAGAGTTGAGAATCAGTGGCTAATCTGGATTTATTTGAAACGTATATGGTGTAACCAACAGCTGTGTAAATCTGTTTTTCATAATTTAAACTGCAAGTCTTTCAGCTGAGGATTTCTGCTTTTTTTATTTTTTATTTTTCTAGTCTTAAATTAAAATGTGCTGTAACTTTGGTTTTGGATTGGACAAGACATTTGGATACATTACACATCACCAATGTTCTGATATTATAACAATTAACATGTTTGTTGCCTTCTGACTTTTGTTTTCTCCCCCCAGGGTGGAAGTTATGTGCTTCCAATGCGTTGGCAGGGAATTCCACTCCGACTCTTGTGTCCCAGACCTGCAGCACCTGCTCCCACAACTGCTGAGACTCCCAAGCACTCTCCATCAACCTCCAAGGTGCCTTGGATTCTCCAGCAGGGACACCAGCAGATTCTCCAGCAGGGGCACCAGCAGATTCCCGAGCAGGGGCACCAGCAGATTCTCCAGCAGGGGCACCAGCACATTCCCGAGCAGGGGCACCAGCAGATTCTCCAGCAGGTGCAGCAGATTCTCCAGCAGGGGCAACAGCAGGGGCACCAGCAGATTCTCCAGCAGGGGCACCAGCAGGGGCACCAGCAGATTCTCCAGCAGGGGCACCAGCAGATTCCTGAACGGGGGCACCAGCAGATTCCCCAGAATGTGCTCCAGCAGATGCTCCAGCACACTCACCAGGAGTCTCAGCACCATCACCACGAGCCCCAGAATAGGCCCTGCAGCAGCACGAACCCCATTTCACGTCCCCTCATTCCCCACAACTATCCACCCTTTTCTTCAGAACCTACAATGGCGGCAACTACAATGAAACCAGAAATTCCTCCAGTTCCACAATACCCCCCATTCTTCCATCATTTTCATCCCCACATTCCTGCCCCTCCTCCAACCACCACTGCAGCACCAGCTACCGCAGCTCCTCATCCCATGCTTCCTTTCCCACCGCACTTTTCACCATATATGTCCTACCTTCATCCATATCATCATTTTTTCAATCCATTTTTGCGTCCACCGCAAACTACGACTGCCCCAACTACAACTAAGAAAACTGTTCCACCACATGTTCATCCACATGTCCACCCCTTTCTTCCATATCCTCCTTTTTTCAATCCATTTTTGCCTCCACCGCAAACTACGACCGCCCCAACTACAACTAAGAAAACCGTTCCACCACATGTCCATCCTCATGTCCACCCCTTTCCTCCATATCCTTTTTTCAATCCATTTTTCCGTCCAACAACACCAACTGCAACAACTAAGGAAGCACATCGGCATGATCATCCACATGTCCACTATCCCTGGCAATATTTACGTCAAGGCTAGCCTGCTGAAATGCTTCAAATAAATGGTTTTAACACAAGTGACCCTGTCCATGTATTTAATAATGTCAGTGTGGTTTAACTCTTGATTCCAAGCTTGCCAAGAATTGGCATTAGGTGTGTGTAGATGTAATTGTAGGTATCTCCATTAGCTGTGACAATGGTAGCAGATATTGGGGTTCCTGGGGTCCACACACAACAGAAAAAACTTTACAGCTTATACAAAAGTGATAACCCACATGTAATATCAACAGTTCATATTGAAATACATTTACTCTTGACAAAACTGAGAGCTTTTCATTGAGACGGGGAAGTTGTGCTGACAATTGTCCTATGCAAATGTTCACATTAAGCTATTAACACATTTTGGATATGAAATTGAGCTGTTGTCATCTGAACAGCATGTTGGGCTGTTGTCCACATGGTGGCACCATGGCACAACCATTTCTTGGTGAGTGAGAAGTTATGACCACAAGATAGTTGTGCAAACTTTGCTGAAAGTGCTTGGCTGTGTTTTTTTTATATAGTTATTTCAGTCAAAAGTAAAGCACTGTTAATGAGGGAATTCAAAGACCTCAACATATAGCAGGTGTGAAGGATGCTGGCTTTAATAAAACCTTACTTTAAATCGTTCCACAGCTGAGGGGCAGCACTGCACTTCAACACACGGCAAACTGCTGTATTTTCTTTGTGTCTCTTTGTGGTTTGGTCACTGGATCCATAAGGAGTAAGCATCAATTATCTACATCACACAAGTCATATACAAAAACAATGTGTTCAAGTAAAGAACATTTAAATGAATAAAACGATTAAAATGAGTCAATACAATATGTAATACAAAGCATAAAATAAAGAATAAAAGATAAAAACAAGGTGAAACTGACACACTACAAAAAAATCCAGGCTAAAAAGGTCCTCCGGCAGGCTGTTCCACAGCCTGGGGCCATAGTGACTGAAAGCGGCCTCGCCATGGGTCTTAGACTGGACCCTAGAAACAACTAAGACAGAGGGACCTAGTGGGTACACATCTTAAAACTATGCTGGAAATGTAGTTGGGAGCAAGGCCATGCAGAGATTGAAAAACCTCTTAAAATCAATTCTAAAACTAAACAGGAAGCCAGTGCAGCAATTTTAAAATGGGTGTTATGTGGGCTCTTCTGGTCCTGGTCGGCACACAAGCAGCTGAATTGAAGAGCATGACCAAATACTACATTGATCATAAACTGCATTAAGATGATGGTATGGGGGTGCCCTGGTAGCTCACCTGGTAGAGCGAGCACCCCATATACAAAGGCTAAAGTCCATGCTGCCTAGTTGATGGGCAGAAATGAACGAACAAATCTTTTTGAACAATTCTTTTTAGTGTCCGGTATGTAGCCTACCGAGTCAGCCTGTCAAACTGTTTGAACGTACTCATGAATCAATACTCTTTTCCCACTCGCCCCCCTTTCTGTAGGATACTGCTCAGTGCTCACCGTGCCTGCAGCAGTGCAGTCACTCAAAACACAGCTGTATTAATGTAAACTTATACATAGTGACTGGTAAATGCATTGAAGAGTTGTGTTGGGCCGGGAGCAGCTGTTCAACGTGCATGTACGTTCAACAGACTGTGTGTCAAAACTCGAAAGGTATCAAGTCGGCGTAACCAATACCATGAAAAGAGTCGGACTGCCCATCACTAATGTCGCCGCCATTTCAACTCTCACCTGCGGCCCTTTGCTATTGCTTTTACACTCATACATACCTCCAGCAAGGATGTTGTTTTTGCCCTGGAATTTCCTGCTTACCAGCACATCTTAAAAAACTAGGTGACTTTGTGGCACACTGATGTGATTCCCCATCTCTCTCCACTCTGATTTCCTTTCCTTCCTCTTTACTGTCAACTCCACAATAAAGGCCAAAAAAATGCCCAACCAACATCTAATTATTTAGACAACATTTTCTGGGTAAATAAATCAATTAAACTTAATAACAAACAGATTTGCATTGGAATTCTTGGTGTATTTCCATTCATTCTTGTCATTATTGTCTTTGAATGTTCTTGTTTTATATCTCCACAAGCCTCTAATCCACATATTGTTCTAGTTATGGTAAATAATAATAATAAAAAATAATTTAAAAAAAGAAGAAGAAGAAGAAAAAAGGAAGTTGCATATTTATGTAGTTTACTCAAATTTCTTAAAATTATTTTTTTCATACATAGTTCTACATGGGTTTCCTCATAGGATCATGACAGTTTCATCTATTGTATTATTTCACAGAATATGATAGTAACAAATACTGTTGACTCATATTAGGTCTGTATCATTCATATTCACTACTTGGGATGGCTATGAAACTAAAGGGCAGCAATAATAAGCACACATTCCTGCATGTAACACTAGAGGTACATTTCAAACATTGAAACATTTCAGGAAAGACACTGGAGGAGGGATTCACATAACCTGACAGCAAAATAACCTCCAAAACAAATGTCTCCTGTTTTATGCCACATGATAAATATGCAGGGCTAACTTTATTGACCTGAGACAACAAAATAGTCATCAGAGGCTCTTAACGAGTCCACCTGGTGCAAACTGTTTCTGAAGTTGCACCTGATTGGTTGATTACCTGGTGTTAATGTGCAGTTTAAAAGCTGTGTCTCTGCTCTTCTGCGTAACATAGTGCTTTCCATCTGCTCTGAGCGTGCGTCTTCAGTATGGCAGGTGACGATGGAAGGAGACACAGGTCATCACGTCAAACTGCAGCAGTCGTATTAATCCTGTGTGCTTTGACCCAGAGTTTAACTTGTTTTAGCTTGCAAGGGCTGAGCAAAAATGTTAAGCAGGTAGTTAGTGGGGACACAGTAACAGAAGTAAAGACAGGAAGCATTTTCTTTAATGGGAAAGAGCTTAACTCCCAGTCAGAATCTGCCTCAGCTGTTACAGGTAAGATTCTACTATATAGTTATTTGTTAATTTGATATACTGCATGTAAACACAGCTCACAAAGGATATCCAGTATTAACTTTGTATCTGGTCTTCTTAACTCCTAAAGGGATGTTGGAGCAGACACCCCAGCTGGAGGACAACATGGCCGACGAAGCAGCATGGAGGCGCTTGAATTCTTCTCTGCACTGTGGGCAAAGCAAGATGAAGTTTA